>PISX010021158.1:0-34379 GCA_004024625.1 Mellivora capensis
CCATGTCTTCAGGCCTACATCCCAACTCTACATTCACCTCTTGGTGCCTGCCTTTGTCCATTATATGTACATGTCCAATATTCTCAATATTTTAGCAGAAGGATGTCTTTACTCATTCACTGAAGCTGAAATCTAACTTCCTTCCAAGAGCAGCACTTCTCCTACTGATTCTATACCAGATGCCCACCATTTCCCTTCATCCTATTGTACTGTAGAACTATAAGGCAGCATTGTCATATCCCTGGTTCTTGTGGGCCATCCCTGGACCTTTATGGTTCCACTTTCCTGTAAATCTCCTCCTCCTTGACAGTACTTAGCACCTTCATTTACTACTTCTACCTTTTCCTCTTCAGGTCCCCTCATTCACAGATATAATATTGAAGTCTGATTCACAATCTACCTTTTCTCTACCATTTGGCATCATGAGTAACTTGCATATCCTGCTTGTCTGATATATTTTGACCTTCTAGAATTATTCAGCAACCTCCATTTACTCCACTTTTGTCAGTCCACATTCAAGGCTGTGCTCTGGATCTTACCACAAAACTGTTCCTTCCTAGAATTTTAGGGGCCAGGCTATTTCCTTTGACCCCAATTTCATATTCTTCCTCCCCCCCTTTTTAGATTCCATCTCAATTTTTCACTTTTCTGACACTTGCCACTGTCAATTACTCTGTCCTCTTTCAAACTTGTTTCCCCCATAAGTCTACTTACTGGTTTCACTTCTTTAGCAGACCTGGAAATGTTGCTCATATATCTACCAATCACTCCCATTGTCTTTCTTTTTTGTGCTGTCTTTAAGCAATCTCAAGCACCCCCATTTGCTCATAATTCCCAAACTATAAGACTTCTCTTCTGCAATCCACAGTCATACATCCAACTGCTTACTAGATGTTTCCACTTGGATGTACCACAATACCTTCAAAACAACGAATCCCCATACCAGTTAGGAAGGCTAATATCAAAACAACAACAGAAAATGACAAATGTTGGTGAAAATGTAGAGAAATTAGAACTCCTGTGCCATGTTGGTGGGAATCTAAAATGGTACAGCAGCTATGGAAAACAGAGGGTCCTCAAAAAATTAAAACTAGAATTACTATATGATCTAGCAATTCTGCTTCTGGGTGCATATCTAACAAAACTGAAAGCAAGGTCTCAAAGAGTTATTTGTTTACCCATGTAACCAGCAGCACTTTTCACAATAGACAGAATGTGAAAGCATTCCAAATGTCCATTGACAGATGACTGGATAAAGAAAATGTAGTACACAAAATGATATATACAATGGACTATAACTCAGCCTTAAAAAGGAAGAAAATTCTGACACATATGTTAGGCAAACCTTGCTGATATTATTCTAGGTGAAAAAGCCAACCAGTGGGAAGGGGAAATGGGGAGTTGTTTAATGAATATAAAGTTTCAGTTTTGCAAGATGAAAATTCTAGAGATTGGTCGTACAACGTTGTGCAAATACTTTACTGAATTGTGCACTCAAAAATGGTTAAGATGGTAGATTTTACATATTTTGCCAAAATTAAAAACAAAACAAAAACCTGTGTCTTAATTGAACTCAGTACATTTATTCCTCAACCTGCTTCTCTTCTGGTTTTCCACATCTCAGGGACAGGCACTCACCAGTCAACTAGGCAGCAAACTGGGTATGAACTGAAATTCTCCCTCTGCCTCATCCTTCTTTGTCAATCCAGTCACCAGGCTTTTGGGCTCCATTTTCTTAACATCTCTTTATATACTCCATGCTGTCTAGCCCCACTGTGGGTATCCTTATCTGTTCTCACCCAGAGTTGTTGTCATGACTACTTTCTAAATACTCTCCCTGTCCTAAATCTTGCTCATTTAAGCCATTTTCCATTTTGAATACTTTCCTCCTCCAAAACCCCAGATGTGAACAAATTATATTCACTCCTAATAATACTTTAACTGTACTCCATAGGCTGCTATTACTTAGAATTAAAAATAAGACTCACTCTGATCTAGCCCCTTTTTTTCTAGTTCAGAGCTCCTGTTGCAGTTTGAGCCTCTTTTCATACAACACAGTCCAGCTGTACTCAACTGTTAGTAGCTCCAGAGAATGTGTTGTGTGCCTGTACAACTTTGTCCATGCTGCACCCTCTATTTGAGTTGCCAGGAATGTGCCTCCCCATCCTGTCCACCTGGCGAACACCTGGTTTTCTTGGAAGACAAGTCAAAACTCCTGTCTTATATGAAACTTCTTCTGACCACTTCCCTTTTTCCTTTACAATCAGAATTTATTTTTCCTCCTTTGTAACTCTTATCCATTAAACAAATTATTGCTTCTGTAACATTGTATTACATTTACTTTCTTTACCTGTGTGGGTCCTTTATTTCAGATCTTTTTGGAGGCAAGACTGTGCCTTGTTTCTATTTATATTCTCAATGTCAAACATGGTGTCTACAATATTGTACATGTATATTAAAAGTTGGTTGACTATATCACTTATTATATGGGCAAAAATTGAAGATTTATTGATCATTTAGTCAACATTTATTGAATACTTGTGTATTTTCTAGTGTTGGAGAGGCCAGGCATCTAGTGCACAATCTTTTAGGAAAATAGGTATGCTAAAACCTACCTCATGATATGGCAAGTACTTAGCAGAGGTGAAAATTCTTCATGGATCAGGGAATTTATTAACCATTGTGCCTTTGGAGCCTACATAAGTGATGATACTCAGTGTTTAATAAAGAGTGCTTGAATTGAACTAAACCTGTGAAATATTCTGGGCTCAATGTTGACTTAATTATTCAGGTATATAATGTTCCAGGCAGGCAGGGAGTAGGTGGAGAGAAATTGAGAAATCCTGAAGGATTTTGGTGCCATTATAAGGAGTCTGGCTGTAACCTGCAGGCAACCAGGCAAGGAGAGGCTTTTAAGCAGGAAAATGGAAGGGCCATTTTAGTTCATTAGAAAACTGAATCGGAGGGACAAGAGATGTAGACTGGGAAATGGTAGGGGATCATTGCTATTGTCCAGTTGAGTGATGATGGTAGAGTAAGCCATTGACAGCAAGGATGGATTGGCCTAAGGGGATGGATTCTAGGATTTTTGAAATAGATCGAGGTCTGGTGCCGATGAGATGAGGGAAGATGGAGAAAGTGAAAACGAAATCAGTCAGCTTTTCATGAGACTTGAGCGCTATAACGTATGAGACAGCCATCTATAAAGTATGAAACATTACACATCACTTGGTTGTTTTTATATTCTCTGGCGTTTTTTAGTTTAGATGGGCAAAGCCACTTTTAGAGACTTTTAGAGATCCAAGGAAAATGTCAAATTTCAGATTAGTTTTATTATTCCCGAGATTTTTCAAGATGCAGGGGAAGATAATCCGAGCATAGGAAGAGGGGGGAAAACACACACACACACACCCCCATCCCCCCCCAGTTGATCTATCCACAGACCTTTCCTCTCAGCCCGGAGCCCCGGAGCCCCGCCCACTTCTTCCCAGCCCCACAGACCTTCCGCGGTTCTCCTCCCTAACCAATCACGCTCCGTCTACGTCATCAATATGCGCTGCCGACACCGGACAAGTCAGAGGCAGCACCACGTGTACTGTGTTGACTGTCAAAGCGTCAAGGAACCCAATTCCCGGAAGCTGTGAGTTCTAAAAGAAGTTCCTGTACTCGAGTGCCCCGAGTCTGCGAACCCCCAATTATGAGCTCCCCGGGAGTGCTCTCCTTTACCCAGCAAGGCTGGGAGCAGGTGCTGGCGAAAGTGAAACGGGCTCTGGTCTATCTGGACGCCCCCTGCGCGGAGAGCCTGCACTGGGGCTGCGGATCCACGCGGCTTCTGGATGCAGTGGGAGGTCCTGCGTGTCACCTGCGGGAGTTCGAGCCCGCAGCTGTCGGTGGTGGAGCCGAGCAGCCTAAGGCCGTGTTTGTGCTGAGCTGCCTGCTGAAAGGCCGGACCGTGGAGACCCTGCGGGATATCATCTGCCGCAGTCACTTCCAGTATTGTGTGGTGGTCACCGCGGTGAACCACGCTGTCCACCTCACCGCTAATCACGTGCCGGCGGCTGCAGCGGCGGAGCTGGAAGGGCAGCCGGTGTTCGAGCAACTGGAGGAGAAACTGTGCGAGTGGATGGGCAATATGAACTATACCGCCGAGGTGCTGCACGTCCCGTTGTTGCTCGCACCTGTTGCTCCCCACCTTGCCTTGACTCCAGCCTTTGCTTCCCTTTTCCCACTTCTACCCCAGGATGTGCATCTACTTAACAGTGCCCGACCAGACAAGAGGAGGCTAGGAAGCCTGAGTGAGGTGGATGCCACCGTCCTGCCGCCAGAGCTGCTTCTGCAGATCAGGTGCCTGGTGTCGGGCCTCAGTTCTTTGTGTGAGCATTTAGGGGTGCGGGAGGAGTGTTTTGCTGTAGGTTCCCTCAGTCGTATCATCGCTGCGGATCTGGCTAATTATGGCCCTGCCAAGAACAGAAGGAAGACTGCCGCAGGCAGGGCATCCATGGTCTTTGTGGACAGAACTCTGGATCTAACGGGTAAGTGAGATTGTTCTGGGTCTTCCTAACCACTCTCCAAGGTTCTGGGACTTTCACTGATTCAGCATATATTTTATTGACTCTTACTATATGTGAAGTTGAGGATACAGAGATGAGTTAGATGGACACAGTCCCTGATCTCACAGAGTTTGTCATCTAGAGGGGAATACACACAAGCAAATTTGCAATTAGAGTCAATTTGTTAAATGCTGTAGTGGGTAAATCCATCTTCAACATGCATTGTTTTGTTAAACAACTACATCTAGCCAAAGATATTGGAGAAATTATGCTGACACTGAAGAGAACTGTACACCTGGGAAATTTTTAGAAATGTGCGGATGCCAGTATTCACAGTAATCCTTCATAAGGGGGCTCTAATTTGTTGGAGAGGTGTTGGCATATGAACCAGTGGAAGGAAAACTGTACAACAATACATGAAATTATCATAGACAGTTTAGTTTTAGGCTTCTTTAAATGAGGTTCATAAATAAACTTGAAGTATTACCAGAAACTGAGATTAAGTACTATTGTAGAAAATATTTTCGAGGGTTCATTGATTTATCCTTAGCTGTCATTCTATTGAAGGTTAGGTAGATCATCTCAAATTTCAATAATGTATCATTTATATGCATAGAGAACAAACATAACCCTTAAGATAGATGAAGAAAAAACACTTTCTGATAGTGACATGTCCGTATTTTCAAAGGTCAATTTTATTGTTCTCTAATTAGGGAGATATAATGCTGCTAGGAGTATAGCCTGGCCACACCTAAATTCAGGGAGAATGATCAGGAAACTGACATAGGTAATCATTCTTTTTAGTAGGTTGGGGAAAAAATAGAATAAAGTTATAAAAACTGCATAGCTGTATTTGAGTTTTTGACCTTATAAGATTAATTTTCAGATCATAAAATAGAAAGTAAGCTAAGTGGTAATACTGTGATGTAAGCTTAATTATGTGACTGGAAAAACAGGTGTCTAGTCTGTCATTGTGATTTAAGTATAAGTAAAAATTGTGATATCCCAGAACTCTTAGAGGATTAAAAATCACCTGAGTAGTTTATGCTTGCTGAATTTTTGAGTGTGTGATATATACTGTTTATACTTCAGTTTTTTAAAATATACTTCCATTTTCTTATGCTCCAGATATGATATTGTTTAATAATTAATCAAGGTCACATAGTGTTGTGCCCTATGACTTCAGTTAGGCAGACATTAATGTCTGGGTCCTCCAGTGTCATGGTAACAGCTCTCTTAAGTCTTAGGCATGACTTCTTTGTATATGACTCTTGAAAATATAAGTCATCAGAAAACTTTCATATCTTCCCATCACTGAATTACCAGCCTTTGTACATCTGTACCCACACTTTTTCTTTATTTCCTTTATATTAAAAAGGAATATACAGTCCCTGCTCTATCTAATGCCAACTTCTTCACCTTTGCAGACTAGGTCCTTGCCCTTTTCACTTCTCTCATAGGTTTACCTCTGTCATACACCCTCCCCTGTTCCTAGATCATCATTTGAAAAAAAAATCTTTTTTCCTGGATTTTCCTGGTCAGCATACAAACGGAATGTAACATCTCCTTCCTTAACACCTCATGCTCCTCCAGCTTGTTTTATTTTTTGCTCCATTTTATAGCAAACTTGAAAGAGTTGTCCATATTTGCTCCAATTTTCCCCCGGCCCCACTTCAGTTAGGATTTCCTCTCTGCAGTACTTCCCAGCAATTTCCTCTATCAAGATCATGAATGACCATCATATTGCCAAGTCCAGTGTTCAGTTAGCAGGATTCATTTTGCTCAGGCTCAAAGCAGCATCTGACACAGCAGAGTAGAGGATGCAAAGAGTTAAAAAAATAATAATATTAAAAGATGCACAAAAGATATACAGATACACAGTTTCTTGTGTAATCCCATCAGAATGTAAATCTGACATGTCATTTGTCTGCTCACAGCCCTCCCACAGCCTTCCATCACGCCTACTATCAAATCCAGATTCCTTACCATTGTTTTCAAGGCCATACGTGACCTGCCTGTGTGTAGCTTTCCTATCTCGTCTCCCACTGATCTCCCCTCACACATTACTTTCCCACCACACTGCCCACCTGGCCATCCCTCAACACGCCAATATGTCCCAGCCTCTGAGCCTTTAGAGTTTTTCTGCAGCTCACCTTGGAATGTTCTTCCTTCAGCTATCTATATGGCTTTCTTGTTCACTTCCTTTGAATCTCTGCTCAGATTTCTGCTTCTCAGACCAGCCTTCCCTGACCACCTTCTTTAGCTACTCTGTAACCCTAATTGGTATTAGTTTGTTCCTGTGGTCCTAGTAACATATAAATTGAAGTCTTTTTAATGGATACCTTTTGAATAACTACTCAAACTATCTTCAAGATGGAGAGATTAATAATTCATTTATGTCAAAGATGTTTCAACATGGTATTATCATCCCATGTTGGTAATATTCAGGGCTGATGTTCAGTTGGTACATAGCTGTATTGTAAAATCTGTTTTTCAAACATTTAAATTCTTCTGTATTAGTGAGTAAAGAGAACTCCTCTTTCTTGGGACTATAAATCACCCAATACTGTTGCCTGGTGGACAAGAGTGCTAGGGCCCCGGAGAGTACTGGGGTGGACACAGCTGGTCTTCCAGAGCTGCTGAGGGTACTGAGGCAGCAAAGGTGGGTCGTGATAGTTGTGGAGATGCAGCACTTGCCCTTTGCTCCAAGGTGGTCCCAAACTGAATCAGGTGGTAGGTAGATGGTTTGGTGGCCTTAATTGTGGTCATGGGTGCTCTCTGTCCTTGGTCCAGACTCTGGTGTCCAGGAACATACCTGATCACCAGGCTCAAATTTTTTTCTGATCTGTCTTGAATGTAACAAGCATAAGGAGCTGGTGAGTCATAACAAATGAATTTAATGGAGAAACTGTTACAAGAGTTTGGTGTGGATTCTTTTTTTTTTTTTTAAGATTTTGTTTATTTATTTGATAGAGAGACAGAGAGAGAGAGAACATAAGCAGGAGGAGTGGGAGAGGGAGAGCAGGCTTCCCATCGAGCAGGGAGCCTGATGTCGGGCTCAGTCCCCAGGTCCTGGGATGATGACCTTAGCTAAAGGTAGATGCTTAACGTCTAAGCCACCCAGGCGCCCCATTGGTGTAGATTCTTACTTCAACCTGTGACTTAGATTAGTGCATTGTTTAGCTGGTGATAACTGCAGCATACAAAAGATTACACCACCAACTTCTAAAAATTAAAAGCTGATTTGGAAATTATTGGAATGATTTTAATGGTCTGAACTTCAACTTGACAGCAGTTTTAATGTAGAGATCAAAAAGAAATACATTTTTAGGTTTTGATTTAGTGATTTTTGTGAATATCCATAAACACATTATTTTATTTAGTTTATTTAGTTTATTATTAGTTGTTAAATATTTTGGATACATCCTTGATAATGTACCATTAATAATAATAATAATTATTATTAATTTATTAACTAATAAATTAATAATTTACCATTAGAAGATTTATATGCTGATATATCTTCTTAGATGTGAAATTAGCACTATGAAAAATAACCTCCAACAATTTGTAAATATACAACATTCTTAACATCCTCCTACAGTACAGACAAGCTTCTTTCTCATCTTTTTGTCATCATCTTTGCTGGAGGTAATATTAATTTGTCTAATATTTGGTTTATTTTTTTCAGCAAACATTTATTAAAGGCCTGCTATGTGCCAAGTATTGTTTCAGATCTAGGGAAACAAGATAGACAATTTCCTTGCTCTCCTAAAGCAGTTGGTAAGCTCTCAGCACTTAAAAACATAGAAAGTTTGTTGTAATTATTTGAGAAGTAAATGGTCGCTGATGTCTGTGGCTTACTTTTACCATGTGTAGACCACCCAGAAGCTTCTGTCTCTGCAGACAGAGTACGTTAGGCATGTTTGCATAGGGGATTTAAGTATAACATTCTATGGACTGTTCTGGCTTCTGATTTGTTTCAGGAGAGAATTAAAAAGGTAGATGTGATTTGTGAATCTCTGAAAGGTTTGAATCTGGTTTCCTTTCCATTCTCTTTTGGCTCTTAGGATCGACTTGAGTGCTTCAAGTCCAAAATAAAAAAGATAGGAGGCAGCAGTAACTCTGGGAATTAAATTTCTTCTCCTGGTTCAATTCAGTTCTTCTGAATTTTAGTTCCGTGTAAACTTTTAAGTTAAATCAATTAAATTAAAGTGTGCTGTGCAATGTGTAAGCCTGATGATTCACAGACCTGTTCCCTGGGACAAATAATATGTTATATGTTAATAAAAAGAAAGATTGACTTCCAATGCAAAGGGTGACTCCTATTCCTGGGATTATGATACACTGATGCATTTATATTTGCTTTAAGATGTTTATATTATTTGTTAAAGTATTGAAATTTGAGACTATTAATAGTAAATGTTTGAGAGCATGTTACTTTTCTCAGCACTCTACCTATCTAAGCTCTTTTAATTTTCACAGTGGTTCTTTGAAGTATTATAATCATCCCCATTTTACAGATGAGGAAATAGAGAAATTGAGGAGTTAAGTAACTTGCCCAAGATCACGCAGCTAGTAAGTGGCAGTCAGGATTTGAACCTTGGCAGAATACTCCAGAACTTATGCTCAGAACCCATCTTATATAAATTACTACTGAGAAATATTTGAGAAGCCTTGTCTTAAATAGCACAGATGCTGCTGGTAGGGAGTCCAGAAGCTAGCAGCTTCACAGACTAAACACAGTAGTTGGGCTCTAGTGCTGCTGTAGTGTTCAGAAAAGTGATTTATTCTTCCCCCAATCTGATTTTCCACAAAATACAAAGTAATCAACTAATATCTTCATTTTAGAGTTCAGTGGATACTGTTTAAAGTAAACATAAGTGTTAGACATGATTTAGAAGCCCTTTAAGGCTCTTATTAGTTGGCTGGTGTTAGACCCAGGCCAGTATAATAATTTCAAGTCCTGGCTTGGTAACTTAGTTGTTGTTTAATCTTTGTTGAGCCTTTTGAGGGTTTGCTCATTTGTGAACAGGGTAAAATAGTGACCTTCAAGTGCTGTTGTAAGGATATGAAATAATTCCTTCATTCCTTCATTCATTCAACATACAACTAATATAGTGGGTAAGATTAAGAAGTGATAGGGTTTCCATTTTAGATAGCGTAGTTGGTGAAGGCTTTTCTGTGGACGTGACATTTGAGCAGAGATGGGAAAAAAAGGGGAAGCAGGCCGTATAGTTGTCTTAGTGCAGACCATAGAGACCCAGCAGCAGGTGCAAAGGATCTGAGGTGGGAATATGTTTGACAAGTTTGAGGAACAATAGGAGGCCAGCCTGGGTCCCTTCAGCTTGCCCCGGGAGGAGATGAAGTTAGAGAGATAGGCAGAGGCAGTGCACTGTAGGGCCAAGTAAGAACTTATGTAAAAGCCAAAGTACGATAGGCAGCTTGGGGAGCCTGGAACTGTGATGTGACATGATCAGACTTATGTTATGTGGGATCATACATGGACAGAGTGAGGGGATTGAGGTAGATCCTGATAGTAGCTGCTGCTACTATCTAGGTTGTGTAAGAGGCATGAGTGGTTAGTTATGGTAGGCTTAGCTCTGCCTCTTTCTAGTCGTTAAGTCCTTGGTCAAGTGCCTACTTTAAATCAGTTTCCCGATCTGTGAAATCAAGATACCCATTCACAGGGTTGAGAGGGTAACGTAAGTTAACACATCTAGCTTCTAAAACAGTGCCTGGTGTGTAATGGGCACTGGGAAATGTTTCTTACTTTTATTAATTAATGACATGCATTTAAAATTAAAATTATCATAGGGTTTCACTTATGTGTGGAACACAATAACACAGAGGACATTAGGAGAAGGAAGGGAAAAATGAAGGTGGGGGAATCAGAGCAGGCGATGAACCATGAGAAACTATGGACTCTGGAAACCAGCTTTTAGAGGGGAGGGGAGTGGGGGATGGCTGAGCCTGGTGTTGGTTATTAAGGAGGGCTCATATTGCAATGAGCACTGGGTGTTATATACAAACAATGAATCATGGAACACTACATCAAAAACTAATGAAGTACTGTATGGTGACTAACATAACATAATAAAAAAATAAAATTACTTAAGTTTTATTACTTCAAATGTATGTTTTCTCCCTAAGTATAAGACTAAGAGCATAAATATGAGAATGATTTTCCATACATATAACCCACAAGAATTCTCTTACGTGACCTCTTACCTGCCACTAAAGGAAATGAGAGTTGTTTAGAGTGAACCATTTGTCAGGAACTATATTCTGTCATACCTAGAGAAAAAAAAATAAAAAGCAGAATAAGTGAGATTCCATCTGATCCTGCAAGATCACTACAATTTTGGTTAATTAGGAGAGTGTGAAGAATTGTATGGATGATACCTATTGATTTCATAAATGGTTTTTGAGCAACTTTGATGTGCAGGTTCTGTGCTAGGTGACAGTGACATAAAACCTCACTACTCAGTATGTCCTGGGTATTGGAAGTGTTAGCTCAGCTGAAGCTGATTAAAAATACAGAGTCTCAGGCCTCACCACAGACTTAGGCATCAGAATCTGTATTTTAACAACATCTTTAGGTGATTTGCGTGTACAATGAAGTTTGAGAATTGCTGATGGAAAGAGCAGTTAAGGCTCTTGTCCACGAGGAACTCAGATTCAAATGAAGAAGCACAAACCTCAGCAAATCAGAGTGTGAATGATATGTGCCCTCATAGGGTTTAGGTACGAAATTCTCCTTTAAGGGGTGGCCATTTCTAGACCAGTGGTTCTCAACCTGGTTTCACATTAGAACCGTACCAGAAAGTCTGATTCTTTTTTTTTTTTTTAAGATTTTATTTATTTATTTGACAGACAGAGATTACAAGTAAGCAAGAGAGGCAGGCGGGGAGAGAGAGGAAGGAACAGGCTCTCCGCAGAGCAGAGAGCCCGATGTGGGGCTCGATCCCAGGACCCTGGGATCACGACCTGAGCCGAAAGCAGAGGCTTTAACCCACTGAGCCACCCAGGTGCCCCGAAAGTCTGATTCTTAAAAATGGGTCTGGGCAGATGCTAGAATAAGAATTCTTTTAAAAACTCCCCACATGAGCAAAAATGTAAGAAAGAGCATAGGTTGTTCTGAGAATTCTTTTTAGATCATTTTTTAAAAAGATTTTATTTTATTTATTTGATAGAGAGTATGAGAGAGAGAGCATGAGAAGGAGAAGGGTCAGAAGGAGAAGCAGGCTCCCGGCTCTGCAGGGAGCCTGATGTGGGACTTGATCCTGGGACTCTAGGATCATGTCCTGAGCCAAAGGCAATCGCTTAACCAACTGAGCTACCCAGGCACCCCTGGATCATTTTTTTTTTAGGGCTTACCGTGAATGAGGGTTGGGTTGCATGAAGGAGTGGCAAGAGATGATGGGGATGATGGGGATGATGAGGGAGGAGGTTGGGGCCATGTTCCAAAAGCCTTGAATTTCATGCTTAGTAAGGAGTCTTAACAAATTTTTAGGCAGGCAAAGTACATGAACACATTTCCTGTTGGATGAGTTCTCTGGTGTACAGTGTGGTGCATAGATATATTGATTCCAAAGTGGGACCTGAGAAGTGAGTCAGACTCTGGCGGGATGGATTTTTGTTGTTGTTGTTGTTGTTGTTGTTGTTGTTGTTGTTGTAGTTTTGCTTGCTTTTGTTCCCTCTAGTCCAGTTTATTAAAGCATAATTTACATACAGTGATATTCATCATTTTGAGTGCATACTTTTGTCAAACAACACACAGCTGTGAAACGAACGCCCACAATCAAGACATTGTGAAGATTGATCAGAAGTGAGAGATGATGGAGTTTAAATTGAGTCAATAATAGAAAGAATGAAGAAAGGAGTAGCTGAGTACTTATGTGAGAGAATTAACTGATATAATGGTAGAGGGTTAAGAGAAGACATGCCAAGTTTTCTACCTTGGGCAATTTCAGAATCTATGCCCTGTGATGGGGAAGGTAGGAGTAGATTCAAGTTAGGAGCAATATAATGAATGTTATGTGGTTCTCTTATCTAAAATTTCTGTGTTGGGAAAGGTATTTATTGAGTAAACTTATATATGTAGTGTCTTATGATTATTTTACCCCCAGGCCTCCCCACCCCCCACAAAGTCCTACCTGGTAAATGGCATTCTTAAGCAGGCATTTGGCTAGTATGCAATATCTGATATACACCCTTTGTACTAGATTTAACTGATGTGAGGCAGCCATAGGTGGTTTTAGAAATAGTAGTGTTAATAGTAAGAGTAGTGTTAGAGATCTAATAACTAACACTCCTTTCCCCATCCAGAGTCTGAATCAATTGAATATGAGATTAAAAAAAAATTTGTCAGGTGGAGGCCAAAATACTTGATATATTATGGATACAGTGAACATTAAGGAATGTGGCTTACATCTATAGACAAGTGAGCTTCCTAATACCGAATCCCAGAGTTGAAAGGTTTACCCCCTCAGCAGGAAAACTGAACCAGAGCAAGTCTTTTTCCCTCTTCCCAAGGGCAGAATCTATTTTAGGAAAAGTAAGTAGAGAAGAAGCTGATAGTCCAGGGAAGAAGTGATTGATTGAAGGAGGTAAAGCAATTTCAGGAGTGTTATACTAATTGTTGTCCATCTACTTAGAAGGGAACATTGGGAATAATAAATATCCTGTTCTTACAAGATGGAACTATAATCAAATATTGAAACATCTCAAGCTAGTGAAAGACAGCCACGGATACTTGTTTGTTGAGGGTTCTTATCAAGAATGGATGCTGTATTTCGTTAGATGCTTTTCCTGCATCTCTTAAGAGGATCATATGGTTCTTTTCCTTTCTTTTATTAATGTGGTATATCATGTTGATTGATTTGTAGATATTGAACCACTCTTGCAACCCAGGAATAAATCCCACTTGATCGTGCTGAATAAATCTTTTAATGTACTGTTGGACTTGATTTGCTACTATGTTGTTGAGAATTTTTATATCCTTGTTCAATAGGGATATTGGCCTGTAATTGTCCTCTTTAGTGGGGCCTTTGTTTGGTTTTGGAATCAAGGTAATGCTGGCCTCACAGTATGTTTTGGAAGTTTTTCTTCCATTTCTGTTTTTTGGAACAGTTTGAGAAGAATAGGTATTAACTCTTCTTTAAATGTCTGATAGAATTCCCATGGGAAGCCATCTGGCCCTACACTTTTGTTTGTTGGAAGATTTTTGACTGATACAATTCTTTGCCACTTACGGGTCTGTTCCAATTATCTATTTCTTCCTGTTTCAGTTTTGGCAGTTTGTATGTTTCTAGGAACTTATCTATTTCTTTCAGGTTGCTGAGATTATTTGTTGGTAGATAATTTTTCATAATATCCTCCTATAATTGTTTGTATTTCTGTGCTGTTGGTTGTGATCTCTCCTCTTTCATTCATGATTTTATTTTTTTGGATTCCTTCTCTTTTTTTTATGGTAAGTCTGGCTAGGGGTTTATCAATTTTATTAATTCTTCCAAAGAATCATCTCTTGGTTTCATTGATCTGTTCACTGTTGTTTTTTGTTTGTTTCTATATTGTTTGTTTCTGCTCTACTCTTTATTATTTCTCTTCTGTTGCTGCTTTTAGCCTTTATTTGTTGTTCCTTTTCTAGCTCCTTTAGGTATATGGTTAGGTTCTGTCTTTGAGACTTTTCTTCCTTCTTGAGGTAGACCTGAATTGCTGTATACTTATCACTTAGGACTGCCTTTGCTGCATCCCAAATCTTTTGGGCTGTCATGTTTTCATTTTCATTTGCTTGCATGTATTTTTTTTAAAGATTTTATTTATTTATTTGTCAGGGAAAGAGAGAGAGAGAGAGAGTGAGCAAGCGAGCACAGGCAGACAGAGTGGCAGGCAGAGGCAGAAGGAGAAGCAGGCTCCCTGCCGAGCAAAGAGCCCGATGTGGGACTCGATCCCAGGACTCTGGGATCATGACCTGAGCCCGAAGGCAGCGGCTTAACTGCCGAGCCACCCAGGCATCCCTGCTTGCATGTATTTTTAGATTTCTTCTTTGATATCCTGGCTAACCCATTCATTCTTTAGTAGGATGTTCTTTAACTCCATGTACTGTGATCTTTCCAAATTTTGTGTGTGTGTGTGTGTGTGTGTGTGTGTGTGTGTGTTTGACTTCAAGTTTCTCGGTGTTGGGGTCTAAAAATATGCATGGTATTATCTCAGTCTTTTTGTACTTGTTGAGGCCTGATTTGTGACCCAGTATGTGATCTATTCTGGAGCATGTTCCATGTACACTCAAGAAGAATGTGTTTTCTGCTGCTTTAGGGTGAAATGTTCTGTATGTATTTGTTAAGTCCATCTGGTCCAGTGCGTCATTCAAGGCACTGGACCAGATGTTTCCCTTTTGATCTTCTGCTTAGATGATCTGTTCATTGCTTTAAGTGGAATGTTAAAGTCCCTTACTATTCTTGTATTATTACCAGTGAGTTAATTTATGTTTGTTATTTATTGATTTGTATATTTGGGCACTCCCAAATTGCGGGTATAAATATTTACAATTGTTAGATCTTGTTGGATAGACCCCTTAATTATGATACAGTGCCCTCTTTCCTTTCTTGTAACAGTCTTTGGCTCAAAATCTACTTTGTCTTATATTAGTATGGCTATTCTGGCTTTCTTTTGATGCCCATTAGCATGATAGATGGTTCTCCATCTCCTAACTTACACTCTGCAGGTGTCTTTAAGTCTAAAATAAGCCTCTTGTAGGCAGCATATGGATGGGTCTTACTATTTTTTTTAATCCATTCTGATACCCTATGTCTTTTGATTGGAGCAATTAGTCCACTTAACTTCAGAGTGATTATTGGTAATATGTATTTAGTGCCATCGTGTTACCTGTAAAGCTGATGTTTCTGGTGATGTTCTTTGTTCCTTTTTCTAGTCTTTGTTGCTTTTATTTCCCACTTAAAGACTACCCTGCAAGAAATATTAAAGGGTAGTCCTTTAGTTTTTGTTTGTCTGGGAAACTCTGTCTTTCCTTCTATTCTGAATGACACCCTTGCTGGATAGAGTATTATTGGCTGCATGTTTTTTTCCCGTTCAGTGCATTTGAATATATCATGTCACTCTCGTTTGGCCTGCCAAGTTTCTGTGGAGAGATCTGGTGTGAGTCTGCTTCATAGTCCCTTGTAGGTTAAGGATATTTTCCCTTGTTGCTTTCAGGATTCATTCCTTGTCTGTGTATTTTGTAAATTTTAATATGATATGTCTTGGTGTTGGCTGGCTGTTGTTGAATTTTGTGGGAGTTCTCTGTGCCTCTTGGACTTTGGTGTCTGTTTCCTTCTGCCGATTAGGGATGTTTTCAGCTGTAATTTGCTCAAATTAACCTTCTGCTCCTTTTCCCTCTTTTCTTCTTCTGGGACTCTTATGATGTGAATGTAGTTGCTGAGTTCCCAAATACTACATTCATGATCCAGTACTTTTTCTTTCCCTCTTCTTGTCAGCTTCATTATATTCCATAATTTTATCTTCTATATCACTGATTCATTCCTCTGCTTCATTCATCCTTGTTGTCATTATATCTAGTCGGTTTTGCATCTTGGTTATAGCATTTTAAAATTTCAGCCTGACTAGTTTTTATTTCTTTTATCTCTAAGTGATTCTCTAGTGTCTCTTCTATGGTTTTCTCAAGGCCAGCTACCATATTTATGATTGGTGTTTTAAAATCTGGTTCAGACATATTACTTATATCTGTTTTGATTAGATCCCTGGCCATGAACTCTTCTTGTTCTTTTTTTTAGGGGTGAATTTCTCCATCTTATCATTTTTTCTAGGTCACTGTTTTGTGTGTGTGTTTTAGGAAAGTCTGTTACAGTTCCTGCTCCTGAGAGTAATGGCTATATTAGGAGGAGGTCCTATACTGTCCAGGGCCTAGTGCTTCGAGTAGTGTTTTAAATGTGCACTCTGCTGTTGTGTTTTGGCTGTTCTTTCCCTCAGGTCAGTCCTCTGCAATTTTTCCTTGCCTGCAATGGGCAGTGTTTGGACCTTGTCCTGTGTGTGGCATTTTAACTAGGTGTGCTTTGGTCTGCTTGTTAAAATAAGCCTGGTCCTACTTCCACCAGAGCTGAATTTTTTTTTTTTTTTCAGAGCTGAATTTTTGTAGCACTCTATGATCAATGGACTTGGTGTGTGTGATGGGTTTCTGCTGGCCTTCTGGGGAGGGTGTCCTGTGCTGGTTCTCAGGCTGACTTGCCCTAGTAAAGATGCACCTGCAGAGCACAGGATGTGGGGCTTGGTGTGAGTGGCTCCAGCCTCCTCGAAGGGGCACTGTGTTGCTCATGAGGTGTAAGTGCTGATGGGTTGGGGTCGGGGGGAATGGTGATTCACAGCTCTTTCATCCCTAGAGCAGAGAGTTCATGCCTGCTGCTGTTCAGAAAGCCCTCACAGAAGAGCAAACAGTCTCCACTCATGTCCTCATATTCTTTCAGATCCCTGACTTCACCCTGCCTGTGTCTGAGCTGTCTCCCTGCTAGTCAGCGGAGTACTCCTGTGTTTTAGCTCAGGCATGCGGCTGGGTTTCAACACTCCAAATTTCAGAGACCCACTGTGCTATGGATCCACACTGTTCCTCTGCAGGAGGGTCTTGCTGTGCTGCAGCTGGTGCACGTTGGTCCAGAAAAAGCATTCACATGATTGCACAGGGGCTCAGAGTTTATGATAAAGTGCAGCAAAAAGTCAGCACCAAGCTTTGCTGTTTTCAGTAGGTGTTTCTGTTCCTATGCTAATGAATCAGGCAGCATGTTAGAATCCGTCATCTCTTTTGTCTCCTGAGAAGCCTTGCCACCCCTCCCAGATCCACTCCAAAAAAAGGAACTGTATCTTCCAGTGTGATCCAGGGGATCCTCAGACCACACTGTCTGCTCCTGGGCCTCTGCCCTCCTTCCTCATAGGAGCACTGTGAAACCCACGAGGGTCCACCTGGCAGTGGCATGGATTTCTAAAACTTCAGACTTTGGGCTCCACTGCTTGTAAAAACTTGCAATAATCAGCTGCTGTAGTTTTCCCAGTCAGTGGTTTTGGGAAGTGTTTCTTTTGTGCAATCCCCTGTACAGTTCTTTCTATTTCTCCATCTCTTTCTCTCTCTCTCTGAGATCAAGGCTCCCTCCCTCCACAGCACCCACGATTCTTTTCTCCCCAGAATCACATCTCTGCAGCTCTTACCTTCTATTTTGTGGCTTCTTTTCTCCCTCTAGTTCGTAGTTTGTTCTCTCAGCATTCCATTCTATTTCTGGGGTGTTTGGAATGTTTTGATATTTATCTAGCTATGTTTGAGGGACAAAGCAATCACAGGGTCCCCTACTGCTCTGCCATCTTAACCCATATCCTTTTTTCCCATATATATATATATAAAATTTTATTTTAATTTCAGTATAGTTAACATATGGTATTAATGAGGGCTTCTAAATTCTTGCTTCTCACTTTATTCTATGTGAGAAGAGGCAAGTGAAGATGTTGCCTGCCTTATGATAATGATACTAGCATATACATTCACATATGATCCACAAAGTAATGTAGGATTGGTACTTTTCTCATGCTGTTAACTAAACAAGTTTAGCCCTTGAAGCAGTTGCCTTAGGATTTCAAATCTTGAGGTTCAAAGATATTTATGTGTCATTTGACCAACTCTGAGTTTTTAACTTGGTAAAATGGGACCACATTTATGGAAATTATCTCAGATTACAGAAGGAACTAGTGGAGGATGGGACCACTAGTACCAGCATCTCCAATTTCTTTTTCCTACAGTCCCTTGGAAAAGATGGCATTGGGAAATAAACCATTCTCTGACCATACTAGATTACATTGCTGTTGGCTAAAATAACAGTTTTGGCTAACTTCCGGTCTTAAGCTTTTCAAATAATATTTTAAAATTTCTGTAATAAGGGAAAAATTAAGCTCTCTGGAAATCTAAATGTGATACAAATTTCAGCATTTTATTCATTTCATAAAAGAATCTGAAGTTACTGTTACATTGAGAACCCCAAATTCTTAGTCTATGTTTGAGTCATATAAATGGCAGTAATTAAATTTATAAACTAAATATTGAACCCTCAAAAGCCAGAGATGGGAGAAACTGTATTTAGAAGAGCAGGACACTTAGTTGAAAACCCATATCTGCTTTATCTGTCATTATCAAACATGTTAGATATATGTTTCCTTTTGACTAAATCTAAGAAGTTGAATAATAGTATTTGTATAAATTTGGCATTTTGTTAATTCTCTGATATAATATTAGAAACAGTTCCTGATAGAATGTTAATTATTTTTACAATTAGGTAAGTGTCATGTACTCCTTCTAGAAAATATTGAGAAAAAAATGAAGTTTGTGTAGAGTTTATATCAACCAAAATATCTTACTATCCAAAGATAACCCTTGTTAAAATGTTGGGATATTTGTGTGTGTGTGTATGTATAACATATTTTTTATTCTTATTACAATAAGAATGTATGTTCATCATAGGGTGTTTAGAGACTATAAATAATTAGAAGAAAGTGAAAATCACAATATGAAAACCGCTTCAGTAAATATACCATAATTTGAAAAAATTTTTGCCCTACCATTGAACTTTTAGGATATTAGTATATAATATTTTAAGGATATGAATGATACTTTGGTTCTGCAGAAATAACTATCAGGTTTAAGCCATAATAAAAAGTAAGTATGCTATGTTTTGACTTCTCATATTGGGAGAGTTTCAGGAGGACTGGATTCGTCAACAGTTTGTAGAGGGTTTAATGAACTCGAACTTAGGAAGGACCCCTGACTTTAGCATAGGGGGAGGAGTGAAAAGCAGCAAGACTTTAGGAACTAAAGAAGTTAGGGAAGAATGGTAGCATTTATAGACCACTTGTGTATACCATGTGTCAAAAAATAGCAGTCGAAAATTAAGAATAAATGGAAGCAGCTATTCTTTGGGCACCAAGTTCAAAGAAATGTTATTTTAGTGATGAGTGGATATTTATGAAAATTTTTAGTGAGTCATAAGGGAACTGGTGGAGAGAGAAATTCATGATGCTATGAGGTAATCCCAGTATCTCCATTCCAGGCTGAAGAGTATAATTCACTTAGGGACTTCTGACCCCTATTTGGATCTCAGGACACTTAGAGTCACTAGGCTTTCATTCAGCAAGTATTTAAAGAGCAGCTTATAAGTCTGAGTGCTGAGGAGACAACCATAAACCATACATAGCAGAAATAAGATGTGGTTCCTTCCAAGCCTAACAAATGAATAATTGACTAGTGGTACATGAACTCTTCATCTTTTTTTTCCTTTTTTTTCTTTATTTCTTTTCAGCATAACAGAATTCATTGTTTATGCACCATACCCAGTGCTCCATGCAATACCCACCACCTGGCTCCCCCAACCTCCCACCCCTCAGATTGTTTTTTAGAGTCCATAGTCTCTCATGGTTCATCTCTCCTTCCAATTTCCCTCAACTCCCTTCTCCTCTCCATCTCCCCATGTCCTCCATGTTATTTGTTATGCTCCACAAATAAGTGAAACCATATGATAATTGACTCTCTCTGCTTGACTTATTTCACTCAGCATAATCTCTTCCAGTCCCATCCATGTTGATACAAAAGCTGCGTATTCATCCTTTCTGATGGAGGCATAATACTCCATAGTGTATATGGACCACATCTTCCTTATCCATTCATCTGTTGAAGGCCATTTTGGTTCTTTCCACAGTTTGGTGACCGTGGCCATTGCTGCTATAAACATTGGGTTACAGATGGCCCTTCTTTTCACCACATCTGTATCTTTGGGGTAAATACCCAGTAGTGCAATTGCAGGGTCATAGGGAAGCTCTATTTTTAATTACTTAATGAATCTCCATACTGTTCTCCGAAGTGGCTGCACCAACTTGGTTTCCAACCAACAGTGTAAGAGGGCTCCTCTTTATCCACATCCTCGCCAACACATGTTGTTTCCTGTCTTGCTAATTTTGGCCATTCTAACTGGTGTAAGGTGGTATCTCAATGTGGTTTTAATTTTAATTTTCCTGATGGCTAGTGATGATGAACATTTTTTCATGTGTCTGATAGCCATTTGTATGTCTTCATTGGAGAAGTATCTGTTCATGTCTTCTGCCCATTTTTTGATATGATTATCTGTTCTGTGTGTGTTGAGTTTGAGAAGTTCTTTATAGATCTGGATATCAACCTTTTGTCTGTACTGTCATTTGCAAATATCTTCTCCCATTCTGTGGGTTGCCTCTTTGTTTTGTTGACTGTTTCCTTTGCTGTGCAGAAGCTTTTGATCTTGATGAAGTCCCAAATGTTTATTTTCACTTTTGTTTCCTTTGCCTTTGGAGACATATCTTGAAAGAATTTGCTGTGGCTGATATCGAAGAGGTTACTGCCTATGTTCTCCTCTAGGATTCTGATGGATTCCCGTCTCATGTTGAGGTCTTTTATCCATTTCAAGTTTATCTTTGTGTTCAATAAATGGTGCTGGGAAAATTGGACAGCTATATGTAGAAGAATGAAACTCCACCATTCTCTTACACCATAAACAAAGATAAACTTGAAATGGAACTCTTTCATCTTTACCATTAGAAGTCATCTTAAAGATTTTATTTATTTATTTGACAGAGAGAAACACAGTGAGAGAGGGAACACAGGAGGAGTGGGAGAGGGAGAAGCAGACTTCTTGCTGAGCAGGGTGCTCAATGGGGGGTGTGATCCCAGACCCTGGGATCAGGACCTGAGCTGAAGGCAGACGCTTAATGACTGAGCCACCCAGATGCCCCTAGAAGTCATCTTAGATGCATTCATGTTGTCTCTGTCTTTTTTTTTTTTTGGTAATTAATTTTTAAAGATTTCATTTATTTATTTTTGCGTGAGAGAGAGAGTGAGCACGAGCAGAGGGATGGGCAGTGGGAGAGAGCAGAGCTAGAGAAGCAGACTCTCGACTGAGCAGGGAGCCTGATGTGGGACTCGATTTCAGGACCCTGGGACCATGACCTGAGCTGAAGGCAGGCACTTAACTGACTGAGCCATCCAGGTGCCCTTGTTGGCTCTGTCTTAAGTCACTCTAATAGGTCTGATTTTTGTTGTTGTTAATAGTGTGGTTTTGGCAGTTTCTGCCTTTTAAGTTTGAATTCTTGCTCCGTAACTTACAAAGTTATGTAATACTGAGCAAGTTACTTAAACTGAATCTTCTATTCTATAAATGAGCATAATAATACCCATCTATTAGAGTTGTTGTAAGAATTAAGTGGATAATAAATATGGAGTATGAAACTTAATACCTGCTTCATCACAGGCTTTCAATGTTAGCTCCTGTGATGAAGATCATGGTGGTGGCGACAATGATTCCTTGGAGTCTGATTTGGTGTTTTGTCCCTAGTTCTGTCCAATTAATGTGACATGGCAAAACCAACAGAGATAGAGATAGACATCAGGAAACAAAAGGTTGATTGAGTTGGAGTGGGTGGGATCAAAACAAGAGGTGCCAGGTCCCACCCATTGTTGGAAGGAGGTCTCCTGAGCAATGTTGGTTTTTGGAAAGATAACTTGGTTTCATGGAAAAAATATTACACTATGTCATTAGTCTTGAATTTCAGTTTGAGGTTCTAAGTCATTTGTTATTAGAAGAGTTAATACATGTGAAGTACCCAGAACAGTGCCTGGTACACAGAAAGTACTCTAAATGTTTCTGTCATTATAAACTAAACATTATAAACTAAATGAATGAATATAATTCATTCATTTAGTTTACCCATAATCTAACAAATATTTAGTGAGAGTCTGCTAGCTGCCAAGTTGCCTGCTAGACATGCTGGGTTCAGAGTGAACTAGATAAACAGTTGCCATTTTGAAGATAGGGTTCTAGCAGAGGGAAGATCTGCTATTATTGGTCAAGTCTCTAAGCCTTCTGGGTCTTAATGTCTTCATCAGTAAAATAAAGTTTGGCTGTCAAATCTTACAACAATATCTTCCAATAACACTATTTTCCTGGCTGAATATATGCTGATTACTTATTTATCTATTGAATGTTTATTGATACCTACCACATGTAGGCCCTGTGCTAGGTGCTAGGAATATAGTAGTAACCAGAGAACAGATCAGACACAGCATCTGCCCTCATGGAACATTAAGTCCAACGCACAAGGCACAGGATGATTAGTTAGTGTTACAGAGGGGAAAATGCTAGGCTTGTGTTACTGTTTGATTAGTATTACAGAGGGGAAAATGCTAGGCTTGCATTATTGATTTATGTGACAGAAACAAAATATATATATTACTCTTGATAGGAGGTCCATTATAAAATATTAATCCAGATTTTTTTCCTCCCATTTTGTCAGTTTACATTGTCTTGTCTGCTTAAACAGGAGCCGCTGGACATCATGGAGACAACTTGGTAGAGAAGATCATCTCAGTTCTGCCCCAGCTTCCAGGCCACACCAACGATGTGATGGTTAACATGGTGGAGCTTACGGCACTCCAGAATGAGGAGAAAAATCAGAGTATGGTTGCACCGGGCTGTCTTGCACAATCCAAGTAAGATATACAGGTTTTTTTCTTCTCTCATCCTTCTCCCTCTTCCCTTTTCTATTTCCCTGAGGCCAACTGTTTCTGTAGGAGGGAAACAATGACGAGTTGGCCTGGTTGAAAAGTTGACAGTGGATGACATTTAGAAAAAAGCATTTTTTCCCCCTAACTTTGAAATAAACCATACCCATTAAACCACAATAAATCAAAAAGTATGGAAGTGTCATTTTTAGAGATCTCATTTAGATGTAATATTAGTTTGTTCTGAGAATCGGTTAGGTGAGTCAATTTATACATCTCCATTTCTCAGATGGTTTCACATGGAATTGAATCCAGGCTTACTCAATTTCTTTTTCCCAGTGGGCTTTATCACACAAAGCTATGAACCAGCGCCATCTTTCTACATGTAAAGGATATGCTCTGGGACATCAAGGAGAGGAGTTTTTATTTCTGTGTGTATTTTTCACATGCTTAGAGAAATCAGAAAAAGAAGATGGATTACTTCATGTTATACAGAGTTTCAAAAATAGAAGAACATTTCTCCAGAAACATGGCAATAAAAAGCTAACAATAGTCACCTCCTCTACTCTGTCCTTCGTTAATAATTCTTATGAGAAAAAAAAAAAAGTATTAGAAGGTGAAAAAATATCTGAGTATCTATTTCTCTTATCTCTCTGTTTTTAAACAAAACGGATATTTTGCATTATAGTTTCAAATCTTAAAAGTAGTAAATACATTTGGAATTTCCTATAATATCTGGAATTAGTTTTCAGCTCTTAAATTTTTCAGCTTTTTAAAAAATTTATTTATTTTTTATTTTTTTTTAGGTAGTTCATAACATTTATTGGGTGCCTGGGGTGTATGGGCCAGTGTGGGATGAAAATGGAAAGTTCTGCACCCTGTCTTTTTTGTATACTTACGTACACAAGAAAAGCATAGGCCATGTGCTCACTTTGGTAGTCCATATACTAAAACGTAGGCCTATGGGCTTGAAGCTGTACAAACCTGGAAGTAATTGTGATTGGAGATGTTTGTAGCTGTTGAGAGGGCCAGTCAGAAGTTCAGAAGTTACTTATCAAGGACTTACTATGAGCCTTCTTTGGACTCAGTAATATGAAGGACATAAAATAATAGAAAGTATCATTTTTGCCTTCAGGGACTACTTTTCTTATTGGGTAGTCCTTTTAACACACTGGTTCAATCAAAACACAACAGAAATTATATAAAGTCAAGACCCAGGTGTCTGTTACAGATTATAAATCCTACAGGATCAGGTCCACAAGTCTTTGTAGATCAATGTGGGCCTTGTGGAAGTGGTGATGCTTGACTTAATTATGTCTTGAAGAATTCAGAAAAAGAGAAGGGCTAACGTGAGCATAGGTATGGAAACAAGAATGGTCAGGGCTGGATAGAATGGGGTGTGAGGAAGAAAGACCACTTCACCAGATCCCCAATGCCATCAGCAGTAATGTTTTTCAGGATTAACCGGGTACTAAGCGCATTTCCAGGCATTTTACATTTGGGAAGTCATTTAAGTTTTATGATAACCTAATGAGGTAGGTGTTGTTTTCCTCCCATTTTACCAGTAAGGAAACTGAGGCAAAGAGACCTTAAATAATATAGTTAGCAGGAGGTGGGGCTAGAATTTGAGCCCAGAGTGTTTGGCTTCAGAGCTATGCTCTTAAACTTCTATGCTATCTCCGTAGGGCCCAGAGAGGAGCTAGGCTCATGAATAGATTTAAAAAGACAGTGAGAGACAAAAATGAAGTTACTTAATGATTTAATTTCGAGAGTCTTATTCACTCAACGTAGCAGTTACACTGGCAATACAGATCAATTTTGGCTAATTTCAGCAAAAATAGGAGTTTATTAAAGAGATTGGATAGCTGACACAATCAAAGGAAGAACTTTTTTTTTTTTTTTTTTAAAGGAAGGACTCTTAATCAGATTTTGGAAAGGTCAACACAGTTCCAGGGGTCTAGAATTTAGGAAAAGCCTCTTCAAGACCTTGACATCAGAGAGACTGAATTTTAACTCTTTTTGGTCATGAGTCATTCTGTTTAAGCTTCAGATTCTAAGGGAAAATGTGAGATCGGCCTCACTTAGGCTTTGTGCCCATGCTTTGCCCAGGGTTGACTGGGAGCAGTTCATACTGGTTGAGAATTGTGCCAAGATTATATGGCCTGGTGAAGGGGTAGTTCTTCAAAGGAAAATGGAAACATTTATCAAAAGAAGGGGAAAAGCTGCTGAGTAGGGAGAAGCAGTAGATGCCTTTTAATAAAAATAGTGCATGCTTATATTGGATTTACTGTGTAACAGGTGTTGTTCTCATCACTTTATATATTGTGACTGGTTTAATTCTCACAATCTCTCTGTGAGGTGGGTTCTATTACCATCCCCTTTTACAGATGAAGAAGGAGATTGAATGAGATGCCCAAGGTGGCACATACAGTTAGAAGTGGTGGGACCTGTATTTGAACCCCAGTAGTTTAGCTCTAAAGTCAGTGCTTACCATTACTCTATGCTGACTCCTCAGAAGCCTAAGATAATTACAAAAAAGACAAGTGAGCTCCCCAGAGAAGTTTGCAAGAAGAGAGAAAAGTTGAATCCCAGTGTTAATGAGTGGGACCAAGCAAATTCTGACAAGTGTAGTAGGACAAATGTAAAGAATCTCTTAGATCTATGAGTTGTACTGTGATTATGACCAATTTATTTAATTTTTATTCCCCAGTATTCATTCTATCCCAAGCTTAGTCTGAGGCTTGAACCAAGCCAGCCTTAGAATCCCAATTCCCTTGCCAGTGATGGCTTTAGAAATGGGGAGGTGATAAGAGAAAAAGTCTTCCTAGGGCTTCTTGATCAGGTTTCTTTGCTTCTGAAAAGAGACTCAAAAAAGATACGTGCTCTCCCCTCTTCCTCCACTACCTCCCCCAACTCTCAGGACTCTGACTAAGGCCTGAAAGTGCTGAGGGATTCTGCTTACAACCTGAAGTTGAAGCTGACACGTGGAAGGTGGCATGGCCACAGGTGTCACAGAGGAGAGCAGTGAGGTACTGTGCCTGGCCCCCATATTATGTAGGAGAGTATGCTTTCTTATTGTTTAAGCCAAATCGAGTTTCTGTTTTCTATTACTTGCAACCAAAGGCTTCCTAACTGATATGTTTTCTGTACCTCATTATTTCATCTATAAAATGAGGGCATTGGTCTAAATGACTTCTAAGGCTCTTGGTTTTTAAAATAAAAAAAATTTCTCATATATATTAACCCCCCAGTCTTTGTTTCCATTGGGTGCCTTTTCCTCTCATTTGACTGTGAATGAGTATTGTCATAAAATATGAGTTTTGAGAACCATCCAAGTATAAGGGCACGGTCATAAATGTCAAAGGCAATGATGAGTTCTAGAAGGATCTGAATAAAGAAAACTTTCATGAGAGCAGGTTTGGTGACATAGAAGGACTAGGAGTCAGGCTGCCGAAGGTAGAGAGTGAGGTGGTGAGAAAGTGACAAATAAAGGTTTAAAGCAATAAAGAGAAAAATTAGGTAGTTTCTTGACAATTGCTTGGAATACTGAGAGAATTGAGCCGATCAATTTCAATTCCAAAAGAGGAATTGAAATGAATTACAGCTTTTGTAGTATAAACTGTACTTCCATCACGATAATCACAGCCATTACTACCTCCTACACCCCCCCCCAAAAATTCTCGGGGAAGCGACTATAGGATAAAAAAATTAGTACTAAAATGAAAACAGATGGGTGCTTGGCAATAAACAATCTGCCTACAATGGGATAATCTTTAGAAAGCAAATCTCTAACTATGATATAATCCTTGATAATCAAAATTTACTAATATAATTTTTATAAAAGGCTGTGTGTAATCCTAGCAATTAAAGGTATTGCCAATGCAAATGAGAAATTGATAACTTTAAATGAATTATATGACTTGGCTTTCCAGTCCTTGTCCATTGGTCCCTGGATTACATGGAGTCTTTTGTTCAAGAAGGAGGCAGAATCTTTTCTGTTCTTACGTGTTCCTTTTGTTGAAATTGGTTTCTATTCTCTGCCCTAGCTCCACCCTGTCTAACCTGTTACTCTTTCAGTTCCTCAAGTAGCCTACACCTGATGGCCCAGGTGCATTTGCTACTTTCGGCTTGCTGCCTCTGACTCTGGGCAAACCCATTACCCACGTCGCTGCTGGTTCTGCCTGGTCCAGTACCCACTTCTCCCAAAGCTCCCCATATGCCTTCAGGTCTTTCTTCCATCTTAGCACCTCTAGCATTTCACATTTCCCTTCTCTGTTTTACTGTTTTTCTCCTTAGCACTAATATACTTATCTATGTTGTTGTATTTTTAAAAAATATTTTATTTATTTGAGAGAGACAGAGATAGTGAAAGAATGAACAGGAAGGAGAGGGAGAAGTGGACTCCGTGCTGAGCAGAGAGCCTGATGCGAAGCTCAATCCCAGGACCCTGAGATCATGACCTGAGCTGAAGGCAGATGCTTAACTTACTGAGCCATTGGGTGCCCCTATGTTGTATTTTTGTGTCTTCCTTTCCTAGAGGGCTATAGAGAAACTCCCTGCTAGGAAGTTCCCTCAGAGGAAGAAGATTTGTCTGTTTTATTCACTGTAATGTCCGCAATGCCTAGAACAATTACCTGGCACTCAAGGGATATTTGTTGAAGTGATAAGGGCAGGATCCCTGTGTTGAATGAAGCTGCTGAATTAAGAGAGGATGAAACCAAACTCAAGCATAGGAGAGATTAGTTTGGAGATGTCTAGATTCTAATTATTGGATATATGAAATGCTCTCATTGTGTTAGCAAAACATAGAAAAATTGGCCAAGCAATACTTACTTGTGGGATTTCTTTCATGGATGTATTCTGCACACATGTAGATCAACCTATATCACTAATTTGTAATTGTAAATCAGTTCAGTAAATTGTGTTATGCATGTGATGGAATTTCAAATATCTATGGAAATAGAATGAAGAATAAAGAAGTTGTTTATATACTGATAAGCAGTGAGCTTGATGACATATTTCAAATGAAAAAAGTGAGGTATAGCATGCCTATTTGTACAAAAGGGTGAAATATACATATTTGCTTCTAAATGCACTGGAAAAAAATATATATAAATGGAAAAATGTATAAGAAACTGGTGATGTTGACTTCCTCTGTAGAGGAATGCTGCGGTATGGGGGCACACTGAGAAGTCAGTAAAATGAATAAAGACGGAGGGAGGAGCCACATGTCCTAATCCGTATACCAGTTTCTGTGCTTTGAATTTTCAATCCTGTGAATTTATTTTTTATTAAAAATAGAAACTAGGGGCGCCTGGGTGGCTCAGTGGGTTAAGCTGCTGCCTTCGGCTCAGGTCATGATCTCAGGGTTCTGGGATCGAGTCCCACATCAGGCTCTCTGCTCAGCAGGAGCCTGCTTCTCTCTCTCTCTCTCTCTCTGCCTGACTCTCTGCCTGCTTGTGATCTCTGTCAAATGAATAAATAATATCTTTAAAAAAAAAAAAAATAGAAACTAGATTTAAATAAAACCACTGTTTCCTTCTTAAGCTAACTTAAGATGGAATTCTGTGCTTCAAGGAAGGAAAGTAGCTGTATTTTATTTTGGAACCTCTGCAATGCTTAACTTCTTAAAATGCCAAAACCTGAGGCGCCTGGGTGGATCAATCAGTTAAGTGTCTGCCTTCGGCTCAGGTCATGATCCCAGGGTACTGAGATGGAGCCCTGCCTTCTCTCTCTCCCTCTGCCTGCCGCTCTCCCTGCTTGTGCTAGCTCTATCAAATAAATAAATAAAATCTTTAAAAACAAAAAAGCCAAAACACAGGACTGTAATTATTTGTTACACATTCTGTCTTCCCTACTATATTGTAAACTCCTTGAAGGTAGTAACTGTGCCTGGAACTCTTAAGAGGTGTTAATAAATTGAATAAAAAAATGAATAAATGATTGAGTAAGTCTTGATAATAGATTGAGACTATGTTTAAAAATGATTACATCAATCTATGAGAAGCCTTATCTATTTCACTTTAGCACTTAAGCCGCTGTCTAGCTTTGTTGCTTGGGATCTATCTAATCTATCTTATTTCTTCCTTTAAGTTTCTTCTTTGTACTTCAAATTTACCTCATTGTCTAGGTCAGTAAGAAGAAGGAAGGTAACACTGAGTGCCCTAATTTTGTTAGGCATTACGCTAGGTATTTTAAAATGTGTTATTTTACTTAATTCTTTAACAAAACTTCAACTAAGTGAATTTTAAAGAGCTATTTTCTAAGAGGGAGAAGTTGTGTGACAGAGAATCTTAAGCTGCTTCCACATCCAGCACAAAGCCTGATGCAGGGCTTGATCTCACAACTCTGTGATCATGAGATGATGACGTGAGCTGAAATCAGGAGCTGGACTCTTTTTTTTTTTTTAAGATTTTATTTATTTATTTATTTATTTAACAGACAGAGACACAGGCGGAGAGAGAGGGGGGAAGCAGGCTCCCTGCCGAGCAGAAAGCCCGATGTGGGGCTTGATCCCAGGAACCCGGGATCATGACCTAAGCTGAAGGCAGAGGCCCAACCCACTGAGCCACCCAGGCACCCCAGGAGCTGGGCTCTAAACCAGTTAAGCCCCCCAGGCACCCTTTAAAAAACTATTGATTTTATTAATGGATTCATGAATTGGGCAGCATCCTCTCTAGCAAGTGGAGGGGAGCTTCAAAGGGCTATAGAAAAGGAAAGGTTTTAAAAGGTAGAGAGGGAGTGGAAGAAAGGAAATTATTAGCAAAGAATCCATTGTTTTAGGCGAGGTTACTCTCCTAAGGGGAGAGTCTGTCAGTATTTCCTAGTGCTCACTAGGAAATTTTCATCTTCACTGATTAAAGGTTACATTTCTGAGGGGCTGGAACTACAGTTAAGTTCGGTATTAAGTCTTGATTTACCAATTTAAGGCCTTAACCTAAGTGATGCCATTTTGGGCCTGTAGTTCTTCTTTTAACAATTCTAAAAGCAGCTCTACAAGGTGGATATTATTCTTTTCTTTATATGAGTAGAAGTTTTGAGAAAGAGACTTAAGTAATTTGCCCTAAGCCAGACTGCCCCTAAGTGATTGAATTAGGTCATTTAACAAAATTATTTCTTAATTCTAGGGCACATTTCTTTTCCACTGTATCATGATTCTGATAGATGCTTACTTGAATAAATGTATAAATAAACCATAAATTCAGAAACAGTGGGTATCCTAGTTTATGAAAAGCAGTACTTTAAATCCAGTTTTCTTGTTAGTTTTTATTAGGGAGGTGGGGGTGTTTTTTTCCTATACTATTTAGCAATGAAATAAATGGAATAGATCTATGAAAAAAAGACAAATGCCACAGTGGTTTCAACCTAAACAATGATGAGCCAATTTGTTGTTAACTTTCACGAAGTCAAGTAACCTGATAGTGGTGTTTATCAAAGTCATTAACTAGACCCTTGAAGTCAAACATTGTTAAATCACCTCTTAATAGACATTTTTCTCCTCTTTCCTTGGTTTCCAAGTAGCAATTAAATATTACAATTAGAGACAAAATTTTCAGAGGGAAAAAAGGTAATTTTTCTTAGAGACAGAGGTACTAGTCTGATTTTAAATTTACCTACAGATAGAATGACTGAACTTGTATGTGAACATTATGCAAAGTATATTTAATGTAGAGTTTGAGGTGGAAAGCCAGCACGCAAGAGGGTGTGTTATCACGTAACAGTTTGTGAATGACCTTGGCACAGGTACAGACTATGGGCATCTCCTCAGCTTGTAGCAAAAAATAAACAATATTAAAAAAAAAAACAAACCAGGGACGCCTGGGTGGCTCAGTTGGTTAAGCGGCTGCCTTAGGCTCAGGTCATGATCCCAGCATCCTGGGATCGAGTCCCACATCGGGCTCCTTTGCTCGGCAGGGAGCCTGCTTCTCCCTCTCCCTCTGCCTGCCACTCTGTCTGCCTGTGCTCGCTCTCTCTCCCTCTGACAAATAAATAAATTAAAAAAAAACAAAAAACTATTTGACATGCCTGGCTGGCTCAGTCGGTAGAGAATCTGACTCGATGTTAGCGTTGTGAATTCAAGCCCCACATTGGGCATGGAGGCTACTTTAAAAACAAAGAAATAGCCCCCCACCCCCAAAAACAGAAGAAGCTATTCAAGTAAACATCGCAGATTGAGTAGGAGGAAGACCTACCTATTCTTAGCATATAGTTTGGTATATTTAACCTTTTTGGGGAATTCTAAAGATCATCTGTTCTCAGTTACAGATTTAGAAAAAAGAATCAATAATAATTTGTGGATGATGGGGGTGAAATAAAGCAGGGTTCTTTTCTGAAAATGAGGGGATAAATGTATCTTCTAAGAAATAAATAATAAGAGACAGTTAAGTTCTAGTTCTTGATAAAGAACTATGTTATATTTTTTAGAATTCTTTTTTAATGTGTATTTTAAAAAAGAAGATTTGAAAGTAGAAATTCTTTTTCTATAATTGCTTACATATTGCAACTCTGTCGTGGTATCTGTTAGCTAAGGAATGTACAAGCAATCCCCAGAATCTTTTCCATATTGAAAAATTTAAAGTGGCTTGCGGTCTCTATGTTGTGAGAACACTGAACTCTGGGTCATTGTGGCTTTGGGATCCATAATTTATATGGAAACTATGGCTCCTTTAGAAAAAGTTAAGAATTCTCTGAAGGCGGCTAACACCGAGAAGGAGGAATAGAAAGACTCATTATATTTGAATGACAAATTCCTGATTAGGTTGATGTTTACTGCCAAGCAAAAGTCAACAAGTCCAAACATCTAACTCCTCATGAGTTAGCCAACCACAGCCTTTATTAGGGCTTCTAAATCTTAGGTTATGTAGACTAGAGTGTATTCAGTAGCATGGCAGGACTTTCCCACATTTCTGGCTACAGTTTCTCTCCTCCATTGCGGGCTTGTATTTTTGCTCGAGGGCCCCTTTCTTTTCATTTACTTCTGCCTTCTGAGAACCAGGTCACACTGAGATAGTGACCAGTGGTAGAGTGGCTGGGATCAACAAGGTAGGGGTAGTTTCCCTTTTTCCAGGAAGAAGAAAATAAGAAGAATGGGATGGTTTTAGCAATAAAGAAGGCATTTTGGGGGTCCAAGTCAGGAGAGTTCTGAAATCCAGGAAGCTCATTTGGGTGAAAATTCAGGAAGTTCATCACGGATGAAAATATGGAAGTGAACCCTCCAAACATGTTAATGTATGTTGTAATTTATTTACAATATTTATTCATCGCCTACTGTGTGACAAGCACTTGACAAAGACAAGATCTCTGCCATCATGGAATTTTTTCTAATGGGGGAGACAACAAATGGATAAACAAGTGGATATAGTGTCAGCCAGGGATAAGTGCTGTGAAGCAAATAAAGCAATGTAAGAAAATCAAGAGTGACTAAATATTTGGGGTGGTTAGTAGGTGTATGGAGAGGAGAGAAAAGGTCTTTTAAATGGAGACTTCAGGGAAGTAAATTATAAGGCTTGTGGATATCTGGATCTAGAACATTCCATCCTAAGGAAAGGACTACTTGTTCAAAGATAACTTTTGATGCTAATTTGCTTCCCCTAATGGCTAATTTTTTCCTGTACTTATGTTCCATCTGCATATTCTCTTTTGTTTTGATAAGTAACCAAGTACTCTATTTTCCTCTCTATATTTCTATATAGCCTATCATATTACATATAATAGTATAATTAATTCAAAGATATACTTTTTTTTTCTTTTCAAGTTTTTACTTAAATTCTAGTTAGTTGGGACACCTGGGTGGCTCAGGCAGTTAAGCATCTGCCTTTGGCTAAGGTCATGATCCCGGGGTCCTGGGATTGAGTCCCACATTGGACTCCTTGCTCCGGGGAGCCTGCTTCTCCCTCTGCCTGCTGCTCCCCCTGCTTATGCTCTCTCTCTCTCCCTGCTAGACAAATAAGTAAAATCTTAAGAAAATAAATTCCAGGGACGCCTGGGTGGCTCAGTAGGTTGGGCCACTGCCTTCGGCTCGGGTCATGAAAAGAAATTCCAATTTGTTAACATACAGCATAATTATTAATTTTAGGTGTAGAATTTAGTGATTCATCACTTACATAAACCACCCAGAGCTCATCACTATAACTTCTCTCCTTACTACCCATCACCTATTTAACTCATCCCCCAACCTCCCCTCTAGCAACTCTCAGTTTGTTCTCTATAGTTAAAAGTCCGTTTCTTTGTTTGTCTCTCTCTCTCTTCCCCCCCTACATTAATTTGTTTTGTTTCTTAAATTCTACATGCGTGAAATAATATGGTATTTGTGTTTCTCTGACTAACTTATTTCGCTTAGCATAATACTCTCTGGCTCCATCCACATCATTGCAAATGCTGAGATTTCATTCTTTTTGATGGCTGAGTAATATTCCATTGTGTGTGACTCTGTGTGTGTGTGTGTGTATATCTTCACATCTTCTTTATCCATTCATCAGTTGATGGACATTTAGGCTCTTACAAAATTGCTATTGTAGATAATGCTGTTAAAAACATCAGGGTGTGGGACACCTGGGTGGCTCAGTTGGTTAAGTGGCTGCCTTCTGCTCAGGTCATGATCCCAGCGTCCTGGGATCGAGTCCCACATTGGGCTCCTTGCTCGGCAGGGAGCCTGCTTCTTCCTCTGCCTCTGCCTGCCACTCTGCCTGCCTGTGCTCACTCTGCTCTCTCTGACAAATAAATAACTTAAAAAAAAAACCAAAAACAAAACACCAAGGTGCATGTATCCCTTTAAATTAGTATTTTTGTGTCCTTTGGGTAAATACCTAGTAGTGCAATTGCTGGATCATAGAGTAGCTCTATTTTCAACTTTTTGAGGAACCTCCATACTATTTTCCAGAGTGGCTGCACCAGTTTACATCCCTACCAGTAGTGCAAGAGGGTTCCCTTTCACGTCCTTGCCAACACCTGCTGTTTCTTGTGTTGTTAGTTTTAGCCATTCTGACTGGTGTGAGGTGGTTTCTCATTGTAGTTTTGATTTGTATTTCCCTGATGCCAAGTGATGTTGAGCATATTTTCATTGTCTGTTAGCCAACTGTATGTCTTTTTTTGGAAAAATATCTGTTCCTGTCTTTTGCCCATTTTTAAACTGGATCATTTGTTTTTTGGTTGTTGAATTTGATAAATTCTTTATATATTTTGGATACTAACCCTTTATCAGATATGTCATTTGCAAATATCTTCTCCCATTCTGTAGGTTACCGTTTAGTTTTGTTGAT
>PISX010021159.1:0-34267 GCA_004024625.1 Mellivora capensis
AGCATGATACCCTCTAGTTCCATCCACGTCGTTGCGAATGGCAAGATTTCATTTCTTTTGATGGCTGCATAGTATTCCATCGTGTATATATACCGCATCTTCTTTATCCATTCATCTGTTGATGGACATCTAGGCTCTTTCCATAGTTTGGCTATTGTAGACATTGCTGCTATAAACATTCGGGTGCACGTGCCCCTTCCGATCACTACGTTTGTATCTTTAGGGTAAATACCCAGTAGTGCAATTGCTGGGTCATAGGGTAGTTCTATTTTCAACTTTTTGAGGAACCTCCACGCTGTTTTCCAGAGCAGTTGCACCAGCTTGCATTCCCACCAACAGTGTAGGAGGGTTCCGAGAATGGGAGAATTTCTAAGGCAGTATCTTTGAGTTAGTGATAAGGGATGCGAGCTACTGTCCAAGAAGAGGGCTTGGTCTGCTAGTTTCATGGACTGTGACTCCACATTAACAGAGAAAACAGAGGGTATGGGCACAGATGCAGCTAAGTGGCTAGATGTGTTTTGTAGCAACCTAAGGAACTTCCTTACGTTCTAACTTCCTTAGGTTCAACTCTTCTAGTTGCCTTTGTTTTCTCAGTAATATAAGTAGCAGAATAAGCAGCCAAAAACAAGCACACAAAAGGAGGTCCTGGAGGTTTTAGGAGATGGGAGATCTGACAGGAGATCATCTAGGATAATGAAAGGCAAGCTAGACTAGTGAAATGTATGGTGCTTGCTGAGAAGCTTTACTATTCAGCAGTAAAGTTCCATTAAGAGTAGAATAAGACTAATTAACATTGTTGTGTGTTTTTTCCAGTCATACTCAGGGGTCTTGGCACACAGAATAAACTCAGAGTTGGATATGGGCAGGGTTGCATTCTTACCAAGGAATATCATGAAATGAAGGGTGGCCTGGGAGTTGACTATGAGCAAGGGAGTGATTATAATGATTGACCATAACATTTAAGCTGAGTAGGAAAGGGAGCAAGGATATGAAGGGGGGAAAGGGATGATAAAGAGGTCATAGCATCATCAGTGGAATATAAATCCCTGAGGTACTGAAGGATTGTTGGAGGTGAAGTACTAAAGACAGTGAGATGGAAATATAGGGGGCCAGGGTAAGGATAGGGTCTAGGGTATGACCAGAGTAGTGAGTTTCAGGGTAGTGTGGGAAATGGAGTCACAAAGAGAGATGCACAGAGCTGAAGAGATGCCCAGAGCCACAGAATATCAGAGTCCAGGGCACGAGGAGGGACAACAAAACCTTATTGTAGTAACCAACATAAACAATTAGGAATTTCAACCCTAGCTTGATATGATTATCCTTTTTGTGGTAATATTATTTATTCCTTTTGCCACTGACTGATTCAGAGATGGCCAAGTAGATGAGGGAAAGTCTGCAGGGAGCTTATGGAAAATGTTTTCTTATTCCAAAGAATGGGTTGGTTCCTCTTCCTCCTCTGAATTATGTGATGTCTGAAACTTTTGTAGCCACTCTTTTAGTAGCCTAAGGATAAAGTTAACACTGAAATGTCAGAGAGATGGACAGAGCATGGGCTATTGATGACACTGTTGAACCATTGTACCAATCGATCCTGGAGATTGCCTTACTCATAAAGCAATATTCCTATTTTGAGAAATAATGAGTTATCTTATTTTTAAGTCAGTTTGCATTAGGTTTCTGATACTCACAGCCAAAGAATCTGATAACCTGCCCTTGAGGAGCCCCTTGCCTGTGGGAAAGCCAGGAAAAAGATGAACACACCTCAATATGTCACATGCTGGAAAACCAGGGGGCTGTGACATCCTTGTGTAGGTGGCCAACCAGACTGAGAGTCAGGGAAGTCTTCCCAGGTGAGAGTAGTCCTTAAAGGTCAATAAGGATTTGGAAGGCAAAAGAAGGTTCCTGGGGAGAGGGAATGGGATATGTGATGGGGAAATGGTAAAACAAAAAAACAAAAAAACACTCAAAACTTAGTAGTTTTACAGCTAGCAGGAATTCTAGATGACCTCAACAAAAATACTAACATTTGCCAATCAAAAAAGTCACATACGTCAGAAGTTCATTAGTTGCTTATTCAGTATTTACCTTCCCTCTCTCCCTTCCTAACCATATCTATGTTTTCCTTTGGGAGCTACTTCTCCCCTCCTGTGTGACTGACTCCAACCCCAGCTCTAGAGGTAGCCTCTGAATGACAGAAAACAACTAGAGTAATCTTATGTCCCTTGACATGGTGATTGTTCAGTAAATGAGGTACAAATCAATCAAATTTGGCAGTCTTCTGGCTACAGAAGATAGTTCACGGGTAGTGTGGACAAGTTTGGGGCTTTTACTCACTGGTTTTGAGAAATGATGCTTTCTCTTCCTGAATGTAAACAAAAAGGCATATAATCTTTCTGCTAGATGCTGATTTGTGTCCATGGGGAATCCCAGTGCAAGGATTATAAGCCACACACATAGGAGGTCAGAAATGAGACTACTGAGGAGAGCAATTGAGGAAAAGCCCTGATTGAACTGTAGTGAAGTCTGTCCAATTACTTGATTTTCAGTTACAATTGCTAATAAACCCTTTTGTTAGTTAAGCCCATTTGAATTACATTTTCTATTACTTGAAACTGAATGGTCCCAATCTGAAACACATATATAGATCAGTATGTTCATTAGTAACCTACATTATATTTTTTATTAGCTGATATAAGAGCAATTCATACATAACATAATGTTTTGTATCTTTAATTTCTTGGACACTAGATGACATACAGAATGTCTGGTTTCACACCAGATATCTGTCTACTCTAATGGCTTGGGGTGGGATACATAGATAAAACGCAGAAGTGGATGGGGGACAGTGTTTTATCTTAAAGATAATGGAGAGCCAGGGAAGGGATTAGGGAGGTTAAACAAACAAAAGGTAATAACTTCCATGGTTTTGAGGAGAAGTCATTTCAAAAAAGAAATATTTTTCCCCTGCCTTTTCCTTTCAGTAAAATTCTTATTGACCTTCAAAATCTACTGATGTATTCAATAATTATTTATTAAGCATTTACTATGTGCCAGTCACAGCTGTAGGAATTTAGTATATGGCAGTAAATAAACCAGGAAAAATTCCTACCATTACAGAACTTAGGTCCTTTTCAGGCCAAACAGTATCCTCTCCAAAATGTAGAGGGAGAGCGAGAGAGAGAATCTTAAACAGTCTCCACACTGAGTGTGGAGCCAAGCAGGTGGGAATCTCATGACCCTGAGAGCATGACCTAAGCTGAAATCAAAAGTAGGACGCTTAACCGATTGAGTCACCTAGGCACCCCTTTCTCAATCATATTTAATATATCCTTCTGCTTTATGGCATGTGTTCCATTGTAATTAAACTTATAATCTGCTTCAAGTTAGAGGTATTGCTTTAGAGGTCTCCTTCACTAGACCAAAGGGTTCCTGGGATCCCAGTCTATGTTATTTTTTTTAAAGATTTTATTTATTTATTTGACAGACAGAGATCACAAGTAGGCAAGAGAGGCAGGCAGGGAGAGAGAGAAGGAAGCAGGCTCTCTGCGGAGCAGAGAGCCCGATGCAGGGCTCGATCCCAGGACCCTGGGATCATGACCTGAGCCGAAAACAGAGGCCTTAACCCACTGAGCCACCCAGGCGCCCCCAGTCTGTGTTATTAATCTGCCTCCCAAGCACAGACCTGGTCCAGAACAAGTGCCACTAGGTATTTGTTGAATGAGCGCATGACCCTGTCTACGGTCTTAAAAGGGCAAGACCACATGGTGCAGCTCTCACTGTAGGCTCTGCCAGGCACTCATTTGGAGTGGTTGGGAGCCAACCTGTCATGGATTTAGGTGATCTGGGAGTTATACAGAAATGACATTCCCAATGAGTGATTATTACTGATAAGTGATAATAATAAAGTTCATGTATGACTGTGGGCATAATAGGAAATGAAAGTCTGGATATTTGTATTATGAAATTCAAACAGCTGTGCAGCTAATGAATGTAAATGGCTCTTTGATGAAGAAAGGGAACATACCAATGAAAATGGTGACTGTAAGTATAAAAATATTTCTTTGGTTAAAACTTAAACAACTCAAATGTTGGGTCACATATACACTTAAGTATTTTATAAATTATTATAACTTAAGGGCAAAGACCTCTGGTTTTTCTAAAAACAAAAAAGAATTACTGTAAAGATACAAAGCAATAGTTGGCTATAAAATGGTTGGTGTTTATTGCTACACAGTCAACAGAGGGAGTCCATGTTACAAAACCTTATATAATTTCCTTATTGAATTTTGTACACTGGTAGAAAGTCAATAGAAGAAATAGAAAGGAATAGGAGAAGTAGAATAGAATAGTTAAGGTACTGGACAAATTTGGTTTTAAACTGTACTGGGAATCTGAAATCCATCTTATTAAACTGAGTTTAAGGGATGACGTTAAGTTAAAGGTATTTCAAAATAGCAGACATGTGGGGCGCCTGGGTGGCTCAGTCTAAGCATCTGCCTTCAGCTCAGGTCATGATCTCAGGGTCCTGGGATTGAACCCCACAGCATGGAGCCTGCTTCTTCTTCTGCCTCTGCTTCTCCCTCTCCCTCTGCTCCCCCTGCTTGTGTTCCCTCACTCTCTGTCAAAAAAATAAATAAAATCTTTAAAAAAAAAAAAAAGCATACATGTAGTGGACTTTTTTTTTTTTTTAAGATTTTATTTATTTATTTATTTGACAGAGAGAGAGATCACAAGCAGGCAGAGAGGAAGAGCAGAGAGAGAAGGGAAGCAGGTGCCCTGCCAAGCAGAGAGCCCGATGCGGGACTCGATCCCAGGACCCTGAGATCATGACCTGAGCTGAAGGCAGAGGCTTAACCCACTGAGCCACCCAGGTGCCCCTGGACTTGTTTTTAAATCACTTTATACACTGCCAGCGTGAACCTTTATCTTTAAAATCATAGTTACAGAACTCTCCTGCTTAAAACCCTCCTGTGGCCTTTTCATTACTTAACATGACAAATGCAACCTTAGGGGGTGGTATTAAAGGAGATAATCCATAGCACAGGGTTTGGCACAGTAAATTGTCAGTAAATTCTTAGTATTATTTTTCACTATTGTGCCTTCTCTTATGGTGATCCTTCAGAGTAGAATACTTTCCAACTGCCCCAATCCCTACTATTCTCATCTGGTTAACTCCTTTCTTGTACTAGAGGCTTCAGGATCCCAGAAGTTTTGCTTCATTCACAGTCTGGATGCTCTTCTCTAGTGATATGTTCTGTAGTGATATGTCCAACTTGAAAACAGAAGCAAGATCCCATAAATTGTTCTGTCTCTAATGCCTAGCAATCAGGTGACCAGTCATCCCTGTTTGCCTGGGACTGTTACAGTGTTAGCACTAAAAGTTCTAGGTCTCTAGAACCCCACAGTTCCAGGCAAACCAGATAGTTGGCCACTCTCCCAAAGATCTTGATACCTAAAAATAGTTCAATCAATAAATTTGTTTTCCAAGGCAAATTATCTTTGGTGACTCACTTTTGCTTCATGGGTTTAAATTTCTCCAATTATAACTAACAAATTTAAACAAAATAACACCTAAGTCTTTTTTATACTCCGGTATTTTAGAATTGGATGTCTCATTAATGTTTTGCCTACATTCATCATTTTATCACGTCTATACCAAGGGAATTTTAACTATACTAATACCCTATTTTTTAAAAAATTTTAAAGATTTATTTATTTATTTTAGAGAGAGAGTGAAAACATGAGTGGGAGGGGCAGAGGGAAAGGAAGAGAGAATCTCAAGCAGATGTCATATTAAGCACAGAGTCTGACACAAAGCTCTCAATCTCAGGACCCTGAGATCACAACTTTAGCTGAAACTAAGAGTCAGAAGCTCAACAACTACATCACCCAGGTGCCCCAAAAAGATTTTTTAAATTGGTGTATAGTTGATACACAATGTTACATTATTTTCATGTGAACAACATGGTGATTTGACAACTGTATGTTATTCCATGTTCTCCACAAACATAGTTACCTTCTGCCACCATACAATGCTATTACAATAGCATTGACTATATTCCCTACATTGTACCTTTCATCCCTTTGACTTATTCATTCCCAAACTGGAAGCCTATACCTCCCACTCCCCTTTACCCCTTAATTTTTTTTAAAAGTACTGCTGAAAATACTCATGAGAAATCAAATGAAAAGTAAAATATAAATCTTGTATCTATGGTATAATCCCAATTTTGTAAAATATGTATATTTTTATATTTCATTGAAGGAGAATATAATTATGAATACATATTAATAAATTCTCCCACTTTCTTAATTTTTAAAAATTGCTACAGTTATCATATGATTTTATAGTCAGTTAACAATACCTACAAACACCAATGTTTGTGGTAGTGGGTGTCCTTTAAATAATTATTTTTCGGGGGCGCCTGGGTGGCTCGGTGGGTTGAAGCCTCTGCCTTCGGCCCAGGTCATGATCTCAGGGTCCTGGGATCGAGCCCCTCATCGGGCTCTTTTCTGCTCGACATGAAGCCTGCTTCCTCCTCTCTTTCTGCCTGCTTGTGATCTCTGTCTGTCAAATAAATAAATAAAATCTTTAAAATAAATAAATAAATAAATAATTATTTTTTGAGAAACTGTTCCTTTTACATGAAGTTGTTGACAAAAGTTAACCAACTGATTACATGTTTCTTTTAACAGTGCTTCTCAAATATTAATGTGGGTTTGGGTTGGGCCTGTGATTCTGCATTTCTGACAAACTTCCAGGTAATGCCATTGCTTCTGGCTCATGGACCATATTTTGGATAGTGGGCTTTAGAATATATTAATTCCAATCCATGTTTGACTATCAATTACAGTTTTTTCAACCATACTGTGCTTTGGTAGTGCTTCCCCAAATGACACACAGGAGAAATATAGGAAATGTCTCATAATTCACCTTTCTGAGGTGTAGTGGTTGGGAGTTCCCACCTTAGAGTTAGTTGTCTTTTGTAAATGACAAGTCAAATGCAACAATATATGTCTGACCAACCAAAATACCAGAATCCTATGTTGACAGATGAAACATTGCTCTTCCCTGGGTCCCAACAGCAGGTTTTTGCATAAGATTCTGAATACCTGACATTGTTACATAATTCCAACTTCCCCAGTTCTTGGGCACTATTTTAACTTTCTGAAAAATGAAAAATTGCAAAAATTTCTCTCAAAAGTTGTTGAATATAGAAAAAAGAATTATTAGTGTTTTTGAAAAGTATTCAAAATAGAAAATTAAGGGGTACTTAAGTGACTCAACCAGTTAAGCATCTGACTCTTGGTTTTGGCTTGTATTATGATGTGAGGGTTGTGGGATCAGACCCCAAGTCAGGTTCTGAACTCAGTGGGGAGTCTGCTTGAGATTCTCTCTCTCCTCTCCCTCTCCCTCCCCAAACTTGTGCACTCTCTCTCAAAAAATAAATAAATAATTTTTTTAAAAAAATAAAAAATTAATATGGCAGTTCTCTAACACATGTTCCTTTCTTCTATTAATGTAGACACACACCTCTTACAAAGAGCAGCTATGGAAGAAACATAAGACTAAATAAATCAGGGACACCTGGGTGGCTCAGTTGGTTAAGGGGCTGTGTTCGGCTCAGGTCATGATCCCGGTGTCCTGGGATCGAGTCCCACATCCGGCTCCTTGCTCGCAGGGAGCCTGCTTCTCCCTCTGCCTCTGCCTGCCACTCTGTCTGCCTGTGCTCACTCTCTCTGACAAATAAATAAATAAAATCTTAAAAAAAAAAGAATAAATAAATCAAAAAGGTTATAAAAGCATATGGTATATAAAAACATATAGCTAAATGCTTTTTGGACAAATCGAAGAGTGCTTTCGTCTAAATCCTTTGTTTCTTTCCCAACCCTAAGGAAGATGGACAGTTTCTTTGATTAAAATAACAGTTTGAAATGTTTTTTTAAAAGATTTTATTTATTCAATTGAGAGCGAGCGAGCACACGAGCAGGGGGGAGGGGCAGAGGGAGAGGGCAAAACAGACTCTCCGCTGAGCAGGGAGCCCATGTAGGACTCGATCCCAGGACCCTAGGATCATGACATGGGCCAAAGGCAGACACTTAACCTACCGAACCACCCAGGCACTCTGAAGTGTTTTTTAAAGAATATTTTTAAGGTTGGTTTTTTGTTTTTTTTTTTTTTTAAGATTTTATTTATTTGCGAGAGAGAGAACAAGAGAGAGAGCATAAGCAGCGGGAAGGGAGAAGCAGGCTTCCCGCTAGCAGGGAGCCTGATATGGGGCTGAATCCCAGGACTCTGGGATACTTAACCAACTGAGCCACCCAGGCATCCCAAGATTTTGTTTTCTCTTATTTTCAATATTCTTAAAAGTCTTAAAATCCTCTTTTCTTTAATATGACAAAATATTTATTTTTTACTTGTCTTATAAATGGAATTTAATAATGTTTACTTCTAACTAAACTCTAAAATGTTACTAAAATAAAACTAATCCCTAAACCCTAACTCAAAAAGTATTTTCTTTTTCTTCCTATTCCCTTTAAGTCTTTATATGCTGTGTTTGTATAAGGATAATCCTAGGGAATATAAAATGTTGTGTTGAACTTTTTCTCCTTAATGACAGCAGAAAGAAAATAGTGCTTTCTTTTCAAGAATTTATTTGCTTGTGCATCATCATTATAAATAATATTTATATATCTCCTATGTATTGCAATCATGTCTCATATTCTTTCATCTGGAAGCAGTTTGGTGTGTATTATTGATGTGTATTAATTAAAATGAGTATTACTTTAATAAACATTCATTTGTTCATTATTATTCATATTTACCTGAGTCATTTACCTGAGGTCAACCCAAGGGTGTCTGGGTGGCTCAGTTGTTAAGTGCCTGCCTTCGGCTCAGGTTATGATCCTAAGGTCCTGGGATAGAGCCCCACATGGGTCTCCCCACTCAGCAGGAAGCCTGCTTCTCCTTCTCCCACTCCCCTGCTTGTGTTCCCTCTCTCAGTGTCTCTCTGTCAAATAAATAAATAAAATATTTAAAAAGAAAAAAGTCAACCCAATGAGCATCTAAAAATAATACACATGTCCAGTTCCAACTAGTAAGCACTTTAAACAGTACTACTATTACTTTAATAAATGAATACTGTGATTTCTCTTTAGAAAATGATATCTCTTTAGGAAATGATATTTCTCTTTAGAAAATTTATTTAGGAAATAAATGTTTCACAAAAAATTAATAAATTAAATGAAAACTTTTTAGGAAGGAAGAGGTAAAGATACAATTGAATTCTATTTTAATGGTAGATGGGGAGAGGGAATAATTATATTTAAAGGTAGGCTTATCTTTGAATTTCTTAAATCACAGAAATGTGACAAAATATTTTAATTTCATTCAATAAATTGCTGCTTCACCTTTTTTAAAAAAATAAATAAAGGTAGGCTTAAGCCAAAAATTGATGGTACTCAAAATTACCCTTTAAAATGCCAAATTAGAGAGGAGGGGGGCCAACATGGCTGAATAAGAGGACCCTCAACTCACTTGTTCCATGGATACAACTAGATAACAGTCACATCAGTGTGAACAACCCAGAAAACAACCTGAAAACTGACAGCTCAAACTCCACAACTAAAGGTAGTGAAGAAGCCACATCAAAGAGGGTAGGAAGGGCAGACTCAGTGAAGAGTAAAATGGATGGGAGCAAAATGGACCCATATGTAGGAAGAGTTATAAAGTGGAGAAGAGAAACAGATTATCCCACTGAGAAGAGGGGATGACAGATCCCCCAAAACATTTGGCTTTTAAAATTAGATGGGTGGGGGCACATGGGTGGTTCAGTTGGTTAAGTGTTTGACTCTTGGTTTCAGCTCAGGTTATGATCTCACGGGTTGTGAGACTGAGCCCTACATGGGGCTCTGCACTCAGTGGGGAGTCTTCTTGAGATTCTCTCCCTCTGTCCCTCCTCTGTTCTCTCTCTCTCTCTCAGATGAATAAATAAATCTTAAAAAAAAAAAGAAAATTAGAGGGGTCAAATTCCATGAGTGCTTATAACAGGGAGACTTAAAGCCTGGAATTTTAAAAATCAGAGGGCTCTACTCCAGGAGAGCTCAGAAGGTGATAGGAAGTGGAGTCCTTGCCCTTAAAGAAATAGTATGACAAACAGCCAACAGAGATACAACACAGAAGTAGCAAAAGGGGAAAAAATCCACTGCCAAGAATACTCTATCCAGAAAGGCTGTCATTCAGAATAGAAAGAGAGGTAAAGAGTTTTCCAGACAAACAAAAGCTAAAGGAGTTAATGACCACTAAACCAGCCCCATAAGAAATGCTCAAGGGAACTCTTTGAGTAGAAAAGAAAGATCATAAGTAAGAGTAAAAAATGTAGGAAGCACAAAAGTGGTAAAAATAAATATATTTGTAAAAATCAGTCAAGGGACTTACAAAAGAAAAGGATGTAAAGTATGACCCAAATACATAAAATGTGGCAAGGAGAGGGGTAAAGAATGGGCTCAAACTTAAGTGACATTGACCATGAACTTAATATAGACTGCCATATGCAAAAGATGTTATATGTAAACCTAATGGTAACCACAAATCAAAGACCAGTAATAGATATGCAAAAAATAAAGAGAAAGGAATCCAAATTGATCACTAAAGAAAACTAGCAACTGTGAAAGAAAGCAAGAGAAGAAAAGATCAGTGAAGAACTAAGAAAACAAGCACAAAACAAGTAACAAAATGAGAATAAAATGCTTATTAATAATTACTTTGAATATAAAATTTTTGGACTAAAAAATCCAATCAAATGACATAGCGTAAAAGAGTGGATTAAAAAAAATAAAACAAGATCCATCTATAGGCTGCCTACAAGAGACTCATTTCACACCTAAAGCCATATGCAGGCTGAAAGTGAGGGTATGGAGAAACATTTATCATGCAAATTGATGTCAAAAGAAGGCAAGGGTAGCAATACTTATATTGGAAAAATAGACTTTAAAACAAAGACTGTAACGAGACAAAGAAGGATAGTATATAATAATAAAGGGGAACATCCAACAAGAAGATATAACAATTGTAAATACTTATGCACCCAACATGGGAGGACCCAAATACATAAAACAGTTAATAAAAAGCATAAAGGAATAACTGATAATAATACAATAATAGTAGAGGACTTTAATACCCCACTTACATCAATGGACAGATTTATCCAAACAGAAAATCAACAAGGAAACAGTGACTTTGACACACTAGATCAGATGGATTTAGCAGTCATACTCAGAACATTTCATCCTCAAGCAGCAGAATACATATTCTTTGCAAGTGCATATGGAACATTCTCCAGAGTAGATCACATATTGACATAAAACAAGTCTCAACAAATTAAAAGGTTGAAGTCATACCATGCATCTTTTTTACCACAATGCTATGAAATTGCTTGGGTGTGGGGGGGAAAGTAGAGACACAGATAAATTATAATAATAAAGGAGAAGAAACTTAAGTATATATCAAAGATGAAAATATCATTAGTGAGCAACTACAAATAACTTTGTGCCAGTAAATATCAAAGCTTACACAAAAATCAGGAATTTCTTAGAAAAGTATAAGTCATCAAGAAAGAAAGAAGAAATAGGAAACCTGGATAGTATTACCACCATTAAAGAAATTGAATTAGTAGTTTTAAAAAATCTACTCACTTAAATGTATCAGGTGAATTTTATGAAACCTTCTAGAGAAACAGATTATCTGGTATTCTTGAAGTTAGAAATAGGATTCCTTAGCCAATTTTATGAGGGTGCTAAAGACTGGTTATTTATATCCAGAAGCTTAGAGTAATTGGAAAAATATTAAAAAACTGAAAGTAGATGTCTTAAAACTCATAACTACTTTAAGTTTAAATGTTTTACTTATATCCAAACCAGAATTTTGTTTAATTCTACTTCCTGATTTTAATGGAAACAATGCATCAATATTTTCAAAGACTACCTGTAAAAAAAATTTTACCATTAAAAGTTGGTAAAAGTAAGGGCGCCTGGGTGACTCAGTCATTAAGCATCTGCCTTTGGCTCAGGTCATGATCCCAGAGTCCTGAGATGGAGACCCACATCAGTCTCCCTGCACAGCAGGGAGTCTGCTTCTCCCTCTCCCCCTGCTTGTGTTCCCTCTCTCACTGTGTCTCTCTCTGTAAATTAAATAAATAAAATCTTAAAAAAAAGATTTTAAAAAGTTTGTAAAAACATGTATATAGAGGTGCATATTTTTCCTTTCACCTCAGGCTTCACCATTTCAACATGGCACCACAAAAACCTAACTCTGGAGCTTAAATAATTGGACAATAGCTTTGGTCAAAAAGAATACTTTTCATATATTCAGCATGTTTTCCATTCCTTCTCTTCTCTTCAAATTATTCTACATTATTTAGTTTTAGGATGTAAAGCAGGATGTATACAGTTCCTTCTTACTTTGTAACTATCTTGTATGCAGAACATCATGCACTCAGTAATTTTTCAGAATATATTAGAGATTACTTAGCTTGCTAGCTTGCACTCACCTCAACCTATTAACAATTTACATTAAAAATTTGTCTATGGGTGCCTGGCTGGCTCAGTTAATAGAGTGTGTGACTCTTGGTGTTGGGGGTTGTGAGTTTGAGCCCTATGTTGGGTATAGAGATTACTTAAAATTATTTTTTTTCTCAACCCAAATGTCTATAAATGAATGAGTGGATAAACAAAAATGTGGTATATGTACACAATGGAATACTATTCAGCAATGAAATGGAATGAAGTCCTGTTATACATTCTAACATGGATGAACATTGTAAATGTTAATCTAAGTAGAAAAAGCTAGTCACAGAAGATGACATATTGTATAATTCTATTAACATAGGTGTCCAGAATAGGCAAATATGGAGAAACAAAGGGGTGCCTGGCCTGCTTCTCCTTCTCCCTCTCCCCCTGCTCCTACCACCCCGACTTGTGCTCTCTCTCTGACATTCTCTGTCTCAGATAGATAAATAAAATCATATATCTATAGATGTAGATATATAAGTTTGTTTGCCTAGGTCCAGTGATGGTGGGGGTGGGGATAGGAGTGACTACTTAGAGGTATAGGATTTCTTTTAGGGTGATAAAAATATTCTAAAATAGTTAGTGGTTATGGTTGGAGAGTTGAGTTATATGCTTTAAGTGGGTGACTTATATGATCTATGAATTATATACCCAGAAAGTTACTATACATAAAACAAAAACAACCCATCCACCATCAGTTCCTATTTCACTTGAAGTACACACAAAGAAATGTACCATCCATGAATCCAGTCCTACTTGTTCAGGTCATGATTCACCACATCTTGGGAACCTTCCCTAACCTCCAGGCTGAGTTAGGGATTACTCAACAATCCCACATGCCTCCTTTCTGCTATCACAGCACACTTCATATATTGCATTTGTACTGCTGCATGCATGCCTCCCTGGGGATGGAGGAATCAGACATAGTCTTGCTTTGAAGAGCTCTACTATAAGCACTTGAAGGGCAAGATCAAAGCTAGAGGGTGTTTGGGGAACAAAGGAAAAAGAGTAGTCAATTCTAACTTGTTGAGGTGGAATGGGATTAAAGTGTAATGAGAAAGGCATCCTTGAGATGTTTAGGAATCAGTTGTATCTTGAAGGATGAATCAAAATTGTATAGGCAGACATTGAAGCAAAGTCAGAAACATCACACTGGGAATCATGGATGTGACTCAGGACCAGGAGTCAGAATCCTCATTCTGCCCTGTATAACACTTGAAAAGTCCCTGATCCTTGCTGGGCCTCAGTTTCCTAGAAGTTAAAGGGAGGTGTTTGACTAGGTGGTATCTGATAGTCTTGCTACTATCCTGAGCTCCTATAGTCCTATGTTCCCCTATATTATCTCATTGAGTCAGCAATATATTGACCATCCATTATGTGCCACTGAGAATACATGAGGGTACAACATAAGGCAGTTTGATGTGTCATCAAGGTCAAGTGCAAGCTGCTATGAAAGTAACAAAGAGATGTGCACAACTGAAAAGGAAGAATACTCTTTCTGAGACTGTGGCATTTGAACTGAGATCTGAAGGACGAGGACAGTGGGTGTGTCCCATCCCAGGTAGAGAGGGACAGCACTAAAAAAAGGTCAGGGTCATAAGGGATGAGGTTCAGTTGAGGGGCTAAAAGGAGCCAAGTGACATGGCAGTGGAAGTAGGAATGGGGCCAGAATGTGAGTGGTAATCAGATCACCAGAAGCCTTGCCAGTCACAGAAAGAACTTTGATCTTTCTCTTAAGAGTAATGAGATGTGGGGACCCCTGGGTGGCTCAGTTGGTTGGACGACTGCCTTCGGCTCAGGTCACGATCCCGGAGTCCTGGGATTGAGTCCCGCATCGGGCTCCCAGCTCCATGGGGAGTCTGCTTCTCCCTCTGACCTTCTCCTCGCTCATGCTCTCTCTCACTGCCCCTCTCTCTCAAATAAATAAATAAAATCTTTAAAAAAAAGAGTAATGAGATGTGGAAGCAACTTAAGTGTCCACTGACAAATGAATGGATAAAGTAGATGTGGTGTATCACACAATGGAGTATTACTCAACCATAAAAAAGAATGAGATCTTGGGGGTGCCTGGCTGGCTCAGTCACCAGAGCATCTGACTCTTGATCTCAGGGTCATGAATTCAAGTCCCACATCGGGTGTAGAGATTGCTTAAAAAAAAAAAAGAATGAAATCTTGCCATTTGATATAACATATGATTTCACATATATGTGAACAAAGTTCCATTTATAAAATAAATAATAGAGATCAAAAGTACAGCATAGGGAATATAGTTAATAATATTGTGATAACTTTGTATGGTGACAGATGATAACTATACTTACCATGGTGAGCATTTTATAATGTATATAATTATATGTTATACATCAGAAACTAACATAATATTGTATTTTGACCATACTTCAGTTAAAAATTTTAAAATGTGAAAAAAAGGGTAATGGATGGATAAACAAAACATTCATTAAATGGGATATTATTCAGCCATGAAAAGGAATGAAGCACTGACCCATGCTATATTATGGATGGATCTTGAAATGTTATAAAATCTTGAAAATACTATGGAATATGAAAGGTCACATATTGCATTAAATGTCCAGCATATGCAAATCCATAAAGAATCCAATAAATACTCTAAATTTGAAGTAGGATGGAAAAAAGGTTTCAAAAAAGGAAAAGAAAAAAAAACTTTTGCACTGGTGTTAGTAAAGGAGAGCCATATGGCATGGTGTTTGTAGTTAAAGGGTATATAGGGAATTGTTGGTGATGAGCCTTTCCCCTTAGAAAGCATCTTGTTTGCAGCATAATCCAGCCTCAGCCTCAGCCTTCAATGGTAGTCAGGAGGTGTTTCTTAACAGTTTCCTGGATAGTCACATATTACAAGTCGCATACTCCTTTCACCATCCAGGAAAGAATACAACTTATTTTCAATTAGAGTGCAAATGCTACTATTTTATTTGATTCATAGGAGAGTTTTTGTTATACTATGTTTCAGGATGTCCTGTTTGCTTAATTCAGTAAGTTAAAGGGCCATTTTTGTTTTATTTTTGTTGGTCTAGCTTTTGTATGTGTGTTTAAGAATAACACCAACGAAGAAAGAAGCATGTTGATAAAATTCTAATAAAAAAATAGTGCTGCCAAAACTCTTTTGTGGTTTTGAATCAAAGAGGTAAAATATAAGAATCTGTAATTTTTAAAAAAGATTTTATTTATTTATTTGTCAGAGAGAGAGAGCGAGAGAGAGTGAGCACAGGCAGAGTGGCAGGCAGAGGCAGAGGGAGAAGCAGGCTCCCTGCCGAGCAAGGAGCCTGATGTGGGACTCGATCCCAGGACGCTGGGATCATGACCTGAGCCGAAGGCAGCTGCCTAACCAACTGAGCCACCCAGGCGTCCCAAGAATCTGTAATTTAATAATTATCTACCCTCTGAATTTAGAAACCCTGAGAATAAAGCACAATTCTAAATTTTCAGGAGTTATTTCACTCAGCATAATCTCCTCCAGTCCTGTCCATATTGATACAAGAGTTGGGTATTCATTCTTTCTGATGGAGGCATAATATTCCATATCATATATGAATCATATCTTCTTTATCCATTCATCTGTTGAAGGGCATTTTGGCCCAAGCAGAGTCAATTATCATATGGTTTCACTTACTTGTGGAGCATAAGGAATGACATGGAGGACATTAGGAGAAGGAAAGGATAAGTAAAATTGCAGGGGGATGAACCATGAGAGACTGTGGACTCTGAGAAATAAACTGAGGGTTTTGGAGGGGAAGGAGGTGGGGGGTTAGGTGAGACTGGTGATGGGTATTAAGGAGGGCATGTATTGCATGGAGCACTGGGTGTGGTCATAAACAATAAATCTTGGAACACTGAAAAAAAATATTCAGGAGTTATAAAAATAATCATCCTTAACACTCAAAAAGATATGTTTAGCAGATTCAAAGGATATAAAATGTTTTAATATCTGATATTACTATTTGAAGAGACATAAACTAGCTGGCAAGTTTAGATCTCCTCAAGAATACTGGTTTCCTAAAATTTACTTTGTAACTTGGTTTATTAAAGCACATGATATCATTTATGACTTAAATAATCTAAACTTAGGAAAAGAGAAAAACTGTTTATTCTTTAAAATTAAAGCTTTCTATATCCTGAATTTTAAAAATTTCAATTTTGACATTGAATATAGAAAAAATTTCAGGGTTATAGGGTAGCTCTATTTTTAATTTTTTTTTCTATTTTTAATTTCTTAAGGAATCTCCACACTGTTTTTCAAAGTGACTGTACCAACTTGCATTCCCACCAACAGTGTAAGAGGGTTCCCCTTTCTCCACATCCTCTCCAACACTTGTTGTTTACTGTCTTGTTAATTTTGGCCATTCTAACTGATGTAAGGTGGTATCTCAATGTGGTTTTGATTTGAATTTCCCTGATGGTTAATGATGATGATTATTTTTTCATGTGTCTGTAATTGCACTACCGGGTAGTGCACTACAGATGTAGTGGAAAAAAGGGCCATCTGTACCCCAATGTTCATAGCAGCAATGGCCAGTTGCCAAACTGTGGAAAGAGCCGAGATGCCCTTCAACAGATGAATGGATAAAGAAGATGTGATCCATATATACAATGGAATACTAAGCCTCCATCAGGAAGGAAGAATACCCAACTTTTATATTAACATGGATATGACTGGAGGAGATAATGCTGAGTGAAATGAGTCAAGCAGAGAGAGTCAATTATCATATGGTTTCACTTGTGGAGCATAAGGAATAACATGGAGGACATTGGGAAAAGGAAAGGAGAAGGGAATTGGGGGAAATTGGAGGGAGAGATGACTATGAGAGACTATAGACTCTGAGAAACAACCTGAGGGTTTTGGAGGGGAAGGGGTGGGAGGTTGGGTGAGCCTGGTGGTGGGTATTAAGGAGGGCACGTATTGCATGGAAAACTGGGTATGATGCATAAACAATGAATCTTGGAATATTGAAAAAATAAAGTTTAAAAATTAAAAAAAAAAGAAAGAAAAAAATGTTTAATACTGTTCTATTATTTTCTTTCCAAAACACCTTTCTCTATTTAAAAATATTCAATGGCACCTACTGCCTGTCAAATCAAGCCCAAATCTTAGCTTGGCATTCAAAGCCTTCCACAATCTGGTTGTCTATTTTTCTTGTTTTCTCTCCCATCATTCTATCTCTTGTTAGACTCCTGCTCCTGCTGGATTAGACTAGGATTTAATCCCAAAACAAGCTCCCTGATGCAGTTGGATGTGTGATGTTGACCTCGCTGCCCAAGTAGCCCTTCTACTTCTCTGCCACGCAAAATATTGGTACAGATCAAGATACAGCTCAGAGTACTTTTATTATACTACAACAAGTTATTAAATGATTTCCCTGCAGTCCATCTTGTATATCACGTCTAAGCTAATCTTACTAAAACAATTGTTTTTATCCTTTTATTATCAGCCAATGACTGGGAGTTCTAGTTCAAGATAGTAAACTAAACAATTACGTTAGAGATGTGGAAATTCTTCAGCATGTGACTCTTAAGAATGAGGACATTCTTCTACCTTATAATAAAACCACCACACTCATGAAATTAATACTGATATAGTGTTACTAATATAAACTTCATAGTCAAATTTCCCCAATTGTTCTGATGACATTCTTTATAGTGAGAAAGAAATCCTGTCTCCAACTAAGTATATCATGTTGCATTTAGTTGACATGTTTCTTCAGCCTCATTTAATAAAGAACAACTCCCTAATATGTTATTGGTATTTCATGACATGGTTGTTTTTGAAGAATCTAGGACAGTTGCATTGCAAAATATTCCTTAATTTGGGTTTATTCAATTGTTTTCTCATGATTAACTTTAGGTAATTTGGGGGGCATCTGGGTGATTTAGTCACTTAAACATCTGCTTTCAGCTCAGGTCATGATCCCAAGGTCCTGAGATCAAGTCCCATGTAGAGCTCCCTGCTCATCAGGGAGCCTGCTTCTCCCTCTCCCTCTGCTGCTCCCCCTACTTGTGCTCTCTCTCTTTCTCTCTCAAGTTAATAAGTAAAATCTTAAAAAAAATAAAACTTAGGTAATTTGGAGGGGGAGAGCAGGAATAGTGTATAGGAATTGTGTCCTTCTCAGTGCCTCATAATGGGAGGTAAATAATGTCAATTGGCCTTATTTTTCACACTATAAATTTGTTCAGTTGGTTTTTAGAAGTCTGCTCTGGTGAGGAGATGCCCCAGCCTGAAAGGCACTCAGATGGCTAAGTGGGGCAGAATCCTAGGTGGGAGAGTATGGTCTCAGGATCCTTGGGGTCACAGGAAGACCAGGGGTGCCTGAGTGTGGCAGAGTTCCTTGGCATCAGAGCAGGTAAGTGAGCTGCAAGCAGTGAGCCCAGGAGTGTGTTTTCAAATTGGGGTCACCATAAACCATGAACTAGAACACAGTAAGGTGACTGCTCTCCAAGCAGGGGCCCAACAAGCAGAAGAACTGGCAAGACCCCCCTTCCTCACCTGGGAAGAGCAGCACAGGAGCACACTGCAGGAGTCTTCAGGGTATGGAGACTAGAAAAGAGGTTGTGTGCTTGAGATAGAAACGTTTGGTCACAGGCTGGGTGAGCACAGGTGCCAACAGATACCAGGGAGACAGGAGTGATTGATGGCTTTTCCCTGAGGGTAAACTGAGGAGTGGGGCCCTGGAGCCAAAAGCTCAGCTTGGGAGGCTCCCATTTTCATTCTCATCCTCTAAAGCTGTGCAGAAAGGCTTCAGGGAACAAAAGGCATATAGAACAAACCAGAGAAGCTTACTTAGCCTGGCCCCCTGGCAAAGACACTTGAGAATCAATGCAACAGGCCCCTCCCCAAGAAGATCAGCCAAGAACATCCAGCCAAGATCAAGTTTACTGATCAAGGAGAACTGTAAAACCCCAGCACCAGAGGAATAGAGCCTATAGAATTCATGGGGTTTTCCTCCCATGATTTTCAGTCTTTCGATTTTAATTTTTTCTCTTCCCTTTTTCAACCAATTTCTTATTTTACCAATTCTTTTCAAAATATTTTTAGGGGCACCTGGGTGGCTCAGTTGGTTAAGTGGCTGCCTTCACCTCAGTCATGATCCCAGAGTCCTGGGATCGGGTCCTGCATCAGGATCCCTGCTCAGTGGAGAGCCTGCTTTTCCCTCTCCCTCTGCCTGCTGCTCTGCCTACTTGTGCTCTCTTTCTAATAAATGAATAAAATCTAAAAAATAAAATTTTTAAAATTTTGAGTTTTACAGTTACATTCTATCCCTGTATTTAAGTGTATGTGTGTGTGTAATTTTCTTTCTTTATAATTTTGGGATGCAGTTTCTTCCAACAGGCCAAAATACACCCAGAATCTAGTGTATGGCTCTGTTCTCTTAACCTGTTTGATCATATATCATATTCTTTTATTTTGTTAAAGTCTTTTTTAATTTTCATTTTTACAGTTACATTCTATCCTTCCAAAGTATTTAATTTTATTTTTTACATATATAAGTTTTTCTTTCTTTACAATTTTGGGATTGAGTTTTCTAACAAGTACACCAAAGTACACACAGGATCCAGTGTATTGCTCTATTCTGTCTGCTTGTCTGATTATATTCTTTTTTAAACCTTTCGTTTCTTTTGTTTCTTTTAATTTTTTTTCAGTTTTGTGTCTCTTCTGATTTGTTTAGTGTATATTTCGGGGGGTCATTGTTGCCATTTTAGTATTTTATTCTCTTGTTCATCTGAGTGCATCATGGCATTGAACAGGAGTCTTCAGGGTTTGGAGACTACAAAGGGAACCATGTGCCTGAGATAGAAACACTTGGACAAAATGACAAGACAGAAAAACTCACATCAAACAAGAGAACAAGAGGCACTACTGACTGTCAGGGACCTAATCAGTATGGATATAAGTAAGATGTTGGAACTATAGTTCAGAATAATGATTATACATATATTAGCTGGGCTTGAAAAAAAGCATAGAAAACACTAGAGAATCCCTTTCTAGAGAAATAAAAGAACTAAAATCTAATCAAGTCAAAATAAAAAAGGCCATTAATGAGAAGCAATAAAAAATGGAGGCTCTAGGGATGCCTGGGCAGCTCAGTTGGTTAAGGGTCTTTCTTCAGCTCAGATCACGATCCCAGGGTCCTAGGATTGAGTACCACATCAAGCTCCTTGTTCAGTGAGGAGCCTGCTTCTCCCTCTCCCTGCTGCTCACCCTGCTTGTGCTCTCTCTGAAAAATAAATAAATAAATAAATAAATCTATTTTTAAATGGAGAGTCTAACTGCAAGGATAAATGCAAGGAAGACAAATACAGAAGACAAAAATGAGAAAAAATAAAGAAGCTGAGAAAAAGAGAGATAAACAACTACTAGATCATGAGGGGAGAATTTGAGAGATAAGTGATACTGTAAAGCAAAACATTAGAATAACTGGGATCCCAGAAGAAGAGAAAAGAGAGAGAGGTACAGAGGTGTATTGGAGCAAATTATAGTAGAGAACTTCCTTAATCTGGGGAAGGAAACAGGTATCCAAGTCGAGGAGGCACAGAGAATCCCCCTCAAATCAACAAAAATAGGTCAGCACCCTGATATATAATAGTGAAACTTACAAATCTCAGAGACAATGAGAAAATCCTGAAAGCAGCTTGAGACAAGGAATCCATAACCTACAAGGGTAGAAACATTAGACTGGCAGCAGACTTACCCACAGAGACCTGGCAAGCCAGACAGGACTGGCATGATATATTGAGGGTGCTAAATGAGAAGAATATGCAGCCGAGAATACTTTATTCAGCTAAGATGTCTTTCAAAAGAGGAGGCACATAGAAAGCTTCCAGGACAAACAGAAACTAAAAAAATTTGTGATCACCAAACGAGCCCTACAAGAAATATTAAAAAGAGATCCTTTAAGCAAAGAGAGAGCCCAAAAGTAACATAGACCAGAAAGGAACAGAGACAATACACAGAAACAGTGACTTTACAGATACAGACTTTACAGACTTTACAATGGCACTAAATTCATATCTTTCAATAGTTACCCTGAATGTAAATGGAATAAATGCCCCAATCAAGAGACATAGTATATCAGATTGGATAAAAAAGCAAGACTCATTGATAGGCAGATTGTAAGAGACTCATTTTAGGTCTAAAGGCACCTCCAGATTTAAAGTGAGGGGCTGGAAAACCATTTACCATGCTAATGGACATTTAAAAAAAAAGCTGGGGTGGAAATCCTTATATCAGACAAATTAGATTTTAAACCAAAGACTGTAATAAGACATGAGGAAGGACATTATATCATAATTAAAGCGTCTATCTAACAAAAAGATCTAACAGTTGTAAATATTTATCCCAACATGGGAGCAGCCAATTATATGAGCCAATTAATAACAAAATCAAAGAAACACATCGACAATAATACAAGAGTAGTAGGGGACTTTATCACCCCACTCACTGCAATGGACAGATCATCTAAGCAGAAGATCAACAAGGTAACAAGGGCTTTGAATGACACAATGGACCAAATGGACTACACAGATATATTCAGAATATCCCATCCCAAAACAACAGAATACACATTCTTCTCTAGTGCACATGGAACAGTCTCCAAAGTAGATCACATCCTGGGTCACCAATCAGATTTCAACCAGTACCAAAATATCAGGATCATTCCCTGCACATTTTTGCACCACAATGATTTGAAACTGAAACTCAACCACAAGAGGAAAGTTGGGAAGAACCTAAATACATGGAGGCTAAAGAGCATCATACTAAAGAATGAATGGGTCAACCAGAAAATTAAAGAAGAATTTAAAAAATTCATGGAAACGAGTGAAAATGAAAACACGACAGTTTAAAACCTTTGGGATGGAGCAATGGAGGTCCTAAGAGGGAAGTATATAGCAATACAAGCCTTTCTCAAGAAACAAGAAAGGTTTCAAATACACGATCTAATCCTACACCCAAAGGAGCTGGAGAAAGAACAGCAAAGTAAGCCCAAATCCAGCAGAAGAAGAGAAATAATAAAGATCAGAGCAGAAGTCAATGAAATAGAAACCAAAAGAACAGTAGAACAAATCAATGAAACTAGGAGCTGGTTCTTTGAAAGAATAAGAATGATAGACCCCTGGCCAGACCACCAAAAAGAAAAGAGAAAGAACCCAAATAAATAAAATCATGAATGAAAGAGGAGAGATCACAACCAACATGGAAGAAATACAAACAATTATAAGAACATATTTATGGGCAACTCTATGCCAGTAAATTAGGCAATCTGGAAGAAATGGATGAATTCCTAGAACATATAAACTGCCAAAACTGAAACAGGAAGAAATAAAAAACCTGAACAGACCCATAACCAGGAAGGAAATTGAAGTAGTAATAAAAAATCTCCCAACACACAAGAATCCAGGGCCAGGTGGCTTTCCAGGGGGAATTCTACCATTTCTAAAAAAGATTTTATTTATTTATTTGACAGAGAGAGAGATCACAAGTAGGCAGAGAGGCAGGCAGAGAGAGAGGAGGAAGCAGGCCCCCTGCCGAGCAGAGAGCCTGATTGCGGGGCCCCATCCTAGGACCCTGAGATCATGACCTGAGCTGAAGGCAGAGGCCTAATCCACTGAGCCACCCAGGCGCCCCAAATATCATTCTTAATGGGGAAAAACTGAAAGCTTTCCCCCTAAGTTCAGGAACACAGCAGGGATGTCCACTATCACCACTGCTATTCAACATAGTACTAGAAGTCCTAGCCTCGGCAATTAGACAACAAAAAGAAATAAAAGGCATCTGAATCAGTAGAGAAGAAGTCAAGCTCTCACTCTTCACAGATGACAAGATACTTTATGTGGAAAACCCAAAAGCCTCCAGCTGAAAATTGTTAAAACTCATACAGGAATTCAGCAACATGGCAAGATATAAAATCAATGCACATAAATCAGTTGCATTTTATACAGTAACAATGAGACAGAGAAAGAGAAATTAAGGAGTTGATCCCATTTACAACTGCACCCAAAACCATAATATACCTAAGAGTGAACCTAACCAAAGAGGCAAAGAATCTGAACTCAGAAAACCATAGAACACTCATGAAAGAAATTGAGGAAGAAACAAAGAAATGGAAAAATGTTCCATGCTCATGAATTAGAACAACAAATATTGTTAAAATGACTATGCTACTTATAGCAATCTACACAAAGCAATCCCTACAAAATACCATCAACTTTTTTCACAGAGCTGGAACAAAAAATCCTAAAAACTGTATGGAACCAGATAAGACCCCGAATAGCCAAAAGAATGTTGAAAAAGAAAGCCAAAGGTGGTACCATCACAATTCTGGACTTCAAGCTCTATTACAAAGCTGTAGTCATCAAGACAGTATGATATGGCACAAAAAGACATATATAGATCAATGGAACAGAATAGAGAACCCAGAAATGGACCCTGAACTCTATGGCCAACTCATCTTCAACAAAGCAGGGAAGAATATCCAATGGAAAAAAAGACAGTGTCTTCAACAAATGGTGTTAGGAAAATTGAACAGCCACGTGCAGAAGAATAAAACTGAACTATTTCCTTATACCATACACAATAGATTCAAAATGGATGAAAGACCTAAATGTGAGACAGGGATCTATCAAAATCCTAGAGGAGAACACAGGCAGCTACCTCTTCAACCTCAGCTGCAGCAACTTCTTGCTAGACATGTCTTTAAGGGAAGGGAAACAAAGTAAAAAATGAGCTATTAGGACTTCATCAGGATAAAAAAACTTTTGCACAGCAAAGGAAACAGTCAACAAAACCAAAAGAAAACCAAAAGAATGGGAGAAGATATTTGCAAATGACATATCAGATAAATGGCTAGTATCCAAAATCTATAAAGAATTTATTAAACTCAACACTCAAAGAACAAATAATCCCATCAAGAAATGGGCAGAAGACATGAACAGACATTTCTGCAAAGAAGACATCCAAATGGCCAACAGACACATGAAAAAAATGCTCAACATCCCTTGGCATCAGAGAAATACAAATCAAAACCACAATGAGATACCACCTCACACCAGTCAGAATGGCTAAAATTAACAACACATGAAACAACAGATGTTAGCAAGGATGCAGAGAAAGGGGTACCCTCTTACACTGTTGGTGGGAATACAAGCTGCTACAGCCACTCTGGAAAACAGTATACAGGTTCCTCAAAAAGTTGAAAATGGAGCTACCCTATGACCCAGCAATTGCACTACTAGGTATTTACCTCAAAGACACAAATGTAGTGATCTGAAGGGGCACCTCCACCCCAACGTTTATAGTAGCATCGTCCACAATAGCCAAACTATGGAGAGAGCCCAGATGTCCATTGACAGATGGATAAAGAATATATACACACATACACATACCTACATACATACACTCACACAGACACACATACTGGAATACTACTCAGCCATCAAAACCCGAAATCTCTCCATCTGCAATGATGTGGATGTAACTAGAGGGTATTTGTTAAACAAAATAAGTCAATAAGAAAAAGATTACCATATGATCTCACTGGTAGGTGGAATTTAAGAAACAAAATGCAGGATCAGAGGGGAAGAAAAAAAAGAAAACAAGATGAAATCAGAGAGGGAGACAAACCATAAGAGAGTCTTAATCATAGGAAACAAATTGAGGGTTGCTGGAGGGGAGAGGGTGGGGGGATGGGGTGGTGGGGTGATGGACATTGGGGAAGGTATGTGCTATGGTGAGTGCTGTGAATTGTGTAAGACTGTTGAATCACACACCTGTACCCCTGAAACAAATAATGCATTATATGTTAACTAAAGAATAAATAAAAATGAAAATAAGGAAAAAAATGATCATTTGGTTTGATTACTTTTAGAGTATTTTCCCATTGGAAAAGTAGTTTCTTCTCTTTTTGTACAGAATCTGTGAGTATGTACAGATTCTTTGAGATGTGAATATCATGTTCTCAACTATCTTAAACTTAATGTGTACTAACACATTGACTTCTTGCATAAATCAATTATTACTAAGGAGATTGCAAAAAGTGATTTCCTAATTCTATCTTTCTACATTTATTAGTTGGCTTTCTGTCCTTAGCCCTTTAAATTTTTTATATAAAGTTTTCAGGATGGATTCATGGGTCCTTTTTTAGTTCAATATGTTACAATTTATTATTATTCATTTTGTCCTCAGAATTTCCCTAATTTGAAAAGTGGGAGCCTCTTTAAGCTAGCTCAGGTGTCCTTTTGACATGGTCCCATCAATTTATGTGTACTTTCTTATTTTAGGGGCAAGAAAATGTTCTAGGTTTACTTCATAATTTCCTCGCCCCAGTCCTAGAATTAACCATAATTCAAGGAATATTACTTCCTTTGAGTGGAGAATTGTTTTTAGAAACCAAGTCTGAGAGGCACCTGGGTGGCTCAGTCAATAAGCGTCTGCCTTCAGCTCAGGTCATGATCCCAGGGTGTGGGACTGAGCCCTGCATCAGGCTCCCTGCTCAGCAGGAAACCTGCTGCTCCCTCTCCCACTCCCCCTGCTTGTATTCTCTCTCTCACTGTGTCTCTCTCTGTTAAATAAATAAATAAAATCTTAAAAAAAAAAAAAAAAAGAAACGAAGTCTGAGCATTAACTGTGTTGATACATGAGATGAGGGATCAGTATTAGGAAATACAGTATAAACACATATAGCATAAAGATACTAATGTTAATAATAGTATTAGAAGTATCATTGTAAATAAATAAATACACACACAAACACACATTGCATATACATGCATACTAATACCTTCAATTCCAACCCAATACTATATCACAGGGCTTTTTTTTTTTCTGATTTGCATTTCCCTGATGATTAATGACTTTGAGCACATTTTTATGTATCTGTTGGCTATTCATACATCTTCTATCAAAAGATTTCTCTTCAGGTCTTTTGCCATGGCTCACTCTTGAACTATTACATGCTTAGGTGAAAATCCAAGGTATCCAGGGGCAAAACAACAGCTGGAGAGTTGAAAGAGCCAAGCAGACACTTCAGTTATTGTCTACCACAGTGGAGAGAGATTTAACCTATAAAATCTTACTTGGTTTAAGTAAGACGAAAAGCTCTAAGTCTGATGAATAGCTCTAACTTGAATCATCACAATATAGAGACGTGGTTCCTCAACCGGTTTCCAGATTTGAGCTAGTTCTCAGACTCAGAGCCTTTTAGATAAAAGATGGCCTTTGAGGAAGGGCCCAGCTGTTCTGCTAAAAATTTACATTACAAATTTTATTACCTAGAAAATCTTCCTCCTACACTTCCTCCCAAATATTTGCAGCCATTAGCCAGTATGAGAGTGCATTGGGCTAAGGCAAATAACCAGATTTAAAATACAGATTACCAGATACTGGCTATGAACTGACACTAATTCCCAGATATCTAAAAGTCACAGTGGTCCCCTAGTCAAAATAGGGGCCTATGGAAGTAAGGTCATTAATGTAGTTTTAGATTGGTTCATCTCAGTTAGCCCAGTGGGTTCCAAATCAAACCCATGGTTATTTCCTCCAGTCCTATGAAGCATAATTGGAGTAGGCATACTTAGCAAAGGGCAAAATCTCCACATTGGTTCCCTAACCCATGGGATGAGGGCTATTATGGTAGCAAAAATGAAGTGGAAGCCACTAGAACTGCTTTCCCCACCCAAAATAATAAACCAAAAGCAATACACATAGAGAGAGATTAGAGATTAATGCCACTTGAAGGATTCAAGAGTGGTAATTCTTGCCACATCTCTTTTCAAGTTGCCTATTTGGCCTGTGCAGAAGAAGATAAAACTTAGAAAATGAAAATGGATTGTTTTAAACTATTTAATCAGGTGTGCAGAAGAAGACAAAACTTAGAAAATGAAAATGGATTGTTTTAAACTATTTAATCAGGTAGTCCCTCTAATTATAGCTACTGTTCTTGGTGTTGCTTCATTGGTGGAGCAAATCAGTGCTTTCTCTTGTATATGCTATCCACCTATTCCTCCAGCAAATAATTTTTTTCTTTATTCCTGTTAGTGTGGACCACAATACACAGTTTTATTTCATCTCTAAAGATCAGCACTAACTTCGCTGTTCTACTGCAGGGTTAGATTATCTCTCTAGCTCTCTGTCATAATTTAGCCTAAATGAGCCTTAATCTTCATTCCACATAAATGGACACCAGAAGACATTTGTGATATCATGCTAGCTGGACATGGTGAACAAGCATTAGTAACTACCCTAGATAATATGGTTAGATAAATGCAAGCCAGAGGGTGGAAACAAATTCTACAAAATTCAAGAGCCTGTTGCCTCAGTAAAATTACTAGGAATCCAGTGGTCTGGAGCATGTCTGGATATCCCTTCCAAGGTGAAAGACTAGTTGCTGCATCTGATACCTCCAACCACTAAGAAAGAGACACAATGTATAGTGGACTCCTTTGGATATTGGAGGTAACATATACTTCATTTGGATGTGCTACTTGGACCCACTCACTGAGGAACCTGAAAGAGGTTCCAGTTCTGAGTATGGTCTGGAAGAATAGAAAGCTCTGCAACAGATTCAGGCTACTAAGTTAGTTCTGCCACATAGCAGATCCATGCTATGTGAAGTGTTTGTAGCAAATAGATATACTCCATGGAGACTTTAGCAGGCAACTCTAGGTTAACGAGAGTCTATAAGATTCTAAACAAAGCTATGTTATCACCTGCCAATAATTATTCTTTGGAAACATCCTCAGGTTTACTGTTAGACTAGTGGGGACTTAACATGTGACTATGGCCACCAACTTACCTTTGAGTTCAACTGTTCACCATGAACTGGTGTTGTCTGATTTGCTAACACATAAACTTAGGCATGCAGATCTGCACTCAATTACAAATGGCATTAGGTTATATAAAATTGAATTTGAGCAGATTCTTAAAGCACAAAGAAATTGCATGAGAAAATGGTTGAGATACCCATGGCTCTTACTCCTGCTACATGGTCTTCTCTCTCTCACCATATAGCTATGGCATCAAGTAGAGTTACTTATCAACAGATGACTAAGAAAATACTTGATCCTGACTTTCAAACAGTTCTACATGATATGCCAGCATCATCTCAGAGTTCACACCTACAGTAAGAGAGCCCTGCTTATGTATGGCCTTGATAGGCAGTGGTGAAAGTCTCAGTAGGCATAACTTTGAGCAGTGACCTAGCTGTAGAGCCTGGAAGAATAAATTTTCAGAGGTATAGATTTTTGTTGATTCATTGGCAGTAGGTAATGGTTTGGCTGAATGGTTGGAGACTTGTAAGGAATACAACTGGAAAATTAGTGACAAGGAGTCTAGGAATGATGTATGTAGGTAAGTTTCTTGATAGAGAATGGACACAATATGAATATAAATGAGTCTTAAGTAAATGCTACCCAAAGAGCAGTATCAGAAGAAATTTAATAATTAAGTGGACAAGATAATCCACTCCATGGACGTCAGCCTCTTTCAAAAGTTATTCTTGCTTCTGCTATGAATAATAAACTGTCCTTTGTCACTGTAAAACCACTGAGGGCTAACTTGTCAGAGGGCATGAATGGTGAAATCTTAGATCCTTTACAGTTCTTGAAAATAAGATTATTTCAGACTGCTGTAATTTCATATGCTTAGTCTTTTCAAAGAGAACAATTATATAGCTATGATATAGAATAACATTTTAATAAACAAGTAAATGTGTTAGGTTTTGAGGAAAAAGTTCAATCTATTCATTCATAACATAACAATTATTTTATATGCATAGATCTCTTTATTTCTCATTTGTAATGACAAGAATTTGGTTAGGATGCTTTGTTCATAGTAACAGAAACAAAACTCTTTTTACTTTATGCAAAAGGACAATTTATTATAAAATTACAAGGGTACCTTACCAAAGCCCAGAACAACAGTTAAAAACAGGACATTAATAAATATCAAATCTTGCTAGCTTAAGCAAACAGGGGAACTTATTATTAGGATACCAGACTGCCATACCAAGCCAAGGGCAGCTTCATGAAGGGCTGGAATAAGGAAATGGAGAACTATTAGAAAGCAGGAATCACATTTGCCTTATCTCTCATCTTTGCTTTTTACTTTGCAAGTGCTTCACTGCTCTCTCACTGCAGATTTACTATTTTTCCTTCCCAAACGCAGCCCATAGCTCCCCAGGTTGTTTCCACTATTCCAGAGACTAATCAGATCAAAGTTAGACTCTCTTATCTCCAATCCCAAATTCCTAGAAAAGTTTTAACATCTTACCAAAATTAGAGATAACTTCTCTGGGATAGGTAGAAGATATAAGTTGGTGAGACACCAAGAGACAGAGAACAATTTATATATATGCTGTTCCTTACAGACCCTGAGTTCAAATAGCTTATTTAGATGGACATTAGAGAGCTGTTCTCACAACCAGTAACAATAGTAGAAACAATGAGGTGGTTCAGGAGAGACAGGTATTCTAATCCTTTTTAATATTTCCCATGAGACAGAATCAATAGACATGGGCAACGCTACTTTTGAGAGAAGTTTCTTTTCATTTATTGTAATAGGTATGATTTATCTCTTGGGAAGATATGCACGAGTGTTGGTGAGAAACTTAAGCACAAAAGTTAATATTATATTTAGTCATTTTCCAAAAAAGAAAGAAGAAAAGGAGAGAGAGAGAGAGAGAGAGAGAGAGAGAGAGAGAAGGAAGGAAGGAAGGAAGGAAGGAAGGAAGGAAGGAAGGAACTGATTATATGGAGACTATTTAGGAGAAAGGGAAAAAGGATTAATTACATGGTGGATGATTTCAGAAATCCCTCAGGACTAAACATAGAAATCTGACCAAGGGTTATCTTGGTCAGATTATCTTCATTAAGAGGTTTTGGAAAACTCATCAAACTCAGTAAATTTTCTGCATCACCCACTTAGAATTATTCCTAATAAAATGATAAAGATATGTTAAAAAAAAAAAAAGAAGGATCTCTCAGATTAGTGAGAACTCTGATTCATCTAGCTTGAATCAGTGGTTTAGGAATATAGCTGGCCACATTTCCATCATAGTGGAGTAAGGATTGGGAAACCATTCTGAGAAACAGACATAGGAAAGGGCAAATAAAATTATTTTCTGGATTCTTCAGTTTCCAGGCTACCCTAGAAGAGCAAAATTATATTGTTTACCAAAATCATGACAAAATAAAATTTGAATGTTAAGAGATTTATGTATTTAAAATTCAGAAAAGCTGATGGAAGTATTCTGCCCAGCCCTACCCACATGGAAGTAAAATTGAAAATGTCAAAAGTATAAGGAAATGTTGTGAATGTTTTATTCAAAAATCCATTTATGCTGAAGATTTTTAAAAGTATTTCTCTTTTATGTTGAAATACATTCATATTATTTATTATGTCCTTTGATGAAATACAAGGAGTTAAACTTAATATTCGTAATGTCACTCTACTGCTTCCTGTAATTTTGTTTCTAGAAATAAGAAATGGCAAGGGAAGTAGGACCACTCTAAGGTAAAGAACAAGTAATATTAGTATGGACATGTTAAGAGACTCAGAAGCTGGTGATTCAGTTTTAACTTTCCATGATTTCAGTGTATATAATGTTTCAAAAGAAAAAAAGTCATTCAATATGTTGAAGGTTTTGTATTTCAACCTCTGCATTTCTTCGTGAAAATATTTCCTTAATGCTGTCATCTTTCTGATCATCATAAAGTGTCATATTCAGTACATTTTCAGTACAATCTTCTAAGGAAATTGTTGACAGGTATGAAAATACTTTTTCCAGTAGAGGTTCCCTGAGAAAAGGCATTGGAGAGCTCTTTTTTGCTAGAGTATCATCAGAAAACCAGTCATCAGCTGCTTCTATACTTTGGCTGTAATAAGAATCAGATGGTAGTGTTGATAAGGTTAAGGTAACACTGCTGGGATGTGTTGCCAAGCTAGTCTCTGAGGGGTCGCAAATGACCTTTTGTGTTGCAAGGCAGAATTCATCTTTAGAGTGATCTTTAATTACTGTAAAAGAAAATTAGATTTACTATGAATACTATACACTCATGAGCCAAATCTCACTTATAAAGGCGATATTTCTTTTTAAAATTCAGACTCTTTTTTGGGTTAAAATGGACCGAAGGATGCAATAGTGAAAATTCTAAGTTGCTATCATCATCTGTACAATGTTAAGTATGTAATTGGGGATTAACAACTTCATTACAATCAAGAATAGAAAAGTCTATTCTAAAGAAAATCAACCTGTTTTAATAGGAGAAGGTTCTAAATAGGCTAGAAAGCTCAGTTCTGTAATATTGTAAGCAGGCAGATTACAAAATGTTTGGTCCACAGTGGAAAGGGCCTATGGGTTGCCTTGACACCAATTAAAGTAACTACTAACATTCTTAGAGTGCTTTATAATATGTGAAGCAGTTTGATATATTTCCATATATCATTTATCCTTTCAATAATTTTTCAAGGAAGTTATTATTAGAACCATTTCACAAAAGAGAAGACAGATTTAGAGATTGATGACTCACCACAGATCAGAGACACAAAAGACTTCACCTAGACTTCCAGTACTCTAAGATTCATGCTTATTCAATTATTATATTATTTATACTGCACAGTTGATATTTTAAAATGTTAAGTTTTAGAAAATATACTATATAATATCCTAAGTATCTTTTATAATACCTTACATACTGAACTTTGATATTAATGTATAACATTTAATTTTTAAAGCTGTTTTAAATAACTTATTACATTTTGTATATCCAACATTTCTTACATAGGAGGATAATATTTTGAGGTAGTAAGACATAATATGCAATATCTAGAGGATTATAAAATACTCATGTCTTTTGACCCTCCAGGATAACTATAGGGCATTGACTATGACACCTTTTTTTTTTAAACCTTAGGGATGGTGGGGGGATGAGTGGAGACAACCTTAAACAGGCTACATGCCCAGTATGGAGCTCTACACCAGGCTCGATCTCACAACCGTGAAATCATGACCTGAGCTGAAATCAAGAATTCGACAGTTAACCCAATGAACCACCAAGATGCTCCTGACTATGATGCTTTTGGGTATAAATAAGGAACAAAAATTTGAATTTCACATTTTAATTTAAGATGTGACATTTTAAGTTTTGTTTTTTAAGGAATATATGCCCACTCACATACTAATACATTAATGTTTCCCTTGAATTTCCATGGTATTAAAACAATATTTAGGTAACATTTAGGTAGGCCACTTGGTTCTTTAAGATGTAAATTGCTATAATTATATATAATTATGGTTTCTTCTAACAAATTGTTGAGAAAAATTACCTTTTATATGTGCTGTTTCCTTTTTTCTTTGCTCCTCCTACATAAAAAAAAGTTATTCATATTTAAAAAACTGGTTTCTTTAATATATTTAACATATATTTATATAAGAATAATATATTTTAACTTCATAATAAGGTTTTGATGGAATTTTTTTCCACAATATGAGTTTATTTCATCAAAATATACTGACAGGAAAAAAAAGTGTTTAGGTATCATCTGGAGAGAACGTGAACTGGTTCAAGAAGGCAATCTCAGAGAGGATGGAGAGGAGCAAGATGGCGGAGAAGTAGCAGCTGAGACGACATCAGGTAGCAGGAGATCAGCTAGAGAGCTTACCAAACCATTGCGAACACCTAAATCCAACGGGAGATTGAAGAGAGGAAGAACAGCAATTCTGGAAACAGGAAATCGACCACTTTCTGAAAGGTAGGACCGGAGGAGAAGTGAATCGAAAGCGACGGGAGGATAGACCGCGGGGGAGGGGCCGGCTCCCGGCAAGCGGCGGAGCCACGGAGCACTAAATCGGGACTTTTAAAAGTCTGCTCCACAGAGGGACATCGCTCCAGAGGCTAAACCGGGGTGAGGCCCACGCGGGGTCAGCGTGGCCCCAGGTCCCGCAGGGTCACAGAAGGGTGTCTGAGTGTCGCAGAGCTAGCAGGTATCGGAGCGGGAAGCCGGCTACAGAGACAGAGCCGAGGAGTGAGCTCTCAGCTCGGGGTTACCTTGAACCGGTCACAGGCTGGGTGAGCTCGGAGCGCAGCCAGAGGCGAGGAATATGGGAGTAGCCGGGACTTTTCTCTGAGGAGTGGAGCCCCGAATCTCAGCTCTTCCAGGCCGGAGACTAGGAGGCCGCCATTTTCATTCCCGTCCTCCGGACTCTACGGAAAGCGCTCAGGGAACAAAAGCTCCCGAAAGCGAAACCGAGCGGATTACTCAGCCCGGCCCCTGGTAAGGGAGGTGCAGCTCTGCCTCGGGCAAAGACACTTGAGAATCACTACAACAGGCCCCTCCCCCAGAAGATCAAAAGAAATCCAGCCAAGACCAAGTTCACTTAACAAGGAGAGCAGCGGAACTCCAGAGGAGGAGAAAGCAAAGCGCGGAATTCATGGCTTTCTCCCCATGATTCTTTAGTCTTGCAGTTAATTCAATTTGTCCTTTAAAGGGCATTTTCCTAGGGTCTTTGCCACCCTTTTAGTATTTTATTTGCTCCTTCATATAATCTTATCTGGAAAAAATGACAAGGTGGAAAAACTCACCACAAAAAAAAGAACAAGAGACAGTACCAAAGGCTAGGGACCTAATCAATACAGACATTGGGAATATGTCAGATCTAGAGTTCAGAATGACAATTCT
>PISX010021160.1:0-34281 GCA_004024625.1 Mellivora capensis
TGAGTATGGATCTATGTAGATTTCCTAGAAGTGACATAAAAACTAAGAACTGAAAGAATGGACATTAAACAAGGAACAAAATGAGAAGAAAATGAGATTTTTGATGCGACCATTCTGAAATGAAAGGTTCAGCGTGATTGCGTTATGGAAACAGAAGAGAGTAATTTATAATGAAATTGAGGAGGTATGCAGGGGGCTAGATAAAGAGCCTTTTAAGCTATGGTAGGGATTCAATTAAGGCTAATAGAAATCTATTTCTTGACAGTCTATGTTTGCAAAAATAACTCTTACCGTAGTGTGAATTAAAAATTGAGGCTAGCAGGAGTAGGTTTGGGAACACCAGTTTTATATAAAAAGAGGAAACAGCTGATGTTGGGCTACACCATGAGAAAGATAATGGAGATAATTATAGATTGATTTAGTATAAGCAAGATCATATTTCAAGATAACCAGAGAAGAGGTAAAAACATTGTGTGTGTGTGTGTGTGTGTGTGTGTGTGTGTGTTTTAAGTCAATAAATAAAGAAATCCAAGACTCACTGATCTGGAATCCAGAAACTATTTATAGAGAACACACCCCAGATTAGCAACTTCTTAAAGTCTCTTCCTTTATGTTTATCTACAACAACTTATAATGTCTGAATATTATTTCTTACTTATCTGTTACTGAAATAATATATATTGCTTATGGAATAAAGTGAACATATAAAAAAGTAGAAAAATAATCCATATTACTAAAAGAAAAATAATATTGACATTTAGTCTTTCTTTCCACCAGATTTTTTACATAAGTTATTATCATTCTATGAACATTACATTGAAATGTATTTTCTTCCAGATTATAAGATAATCAATTAGATTTTATTTTAGATAATGTTATGTAGGTTTAGATTATATCTAAAATGAATTTAAGTGACTAGAAATCAAACTTTTTAAAAACGTTTCAATTTTTTAAGACCTGATTTTGTTTTTGATATAGATGCTTCGAATGGAAACCCATTATTCCAGAATTAGTTGAAGTCATTATGAAATAAAATTTTTGAATTTATGCTATACCTGTCCATTGCATTGGTATCCACTTTTGTTATGAAAAATGCAAAGATATTGCTCTTTTCTTCTGGCCTATATTTTTCTCTATAATATGGAATTTATAATTTTTTAAAAAGATTGTATTTATTTATTTGACAGAGAGAGACACAGCTAGAGAAGGAACAGAGCAGAGGGAGTGGGAGAGGGAGAAGCAGACCCCCTGAGGAGGAGGGAGCCTGATGCGGGGCTCGATCCCAGGACCCTGGGATCATGACCTGAGCTGAAGGCAGATGCTTAATGACCAAGCCACCCAGGCAGCCCTGGAATTTATAATTCTTAAACACCTGTGTAATGGGCATCTCTTACGTGATTGATTACAGAGTCTACCTCCCAATACCCCCATGGGTTTATAATTACATACCTAATTTATGAAAAAATATTTCAGTAGTTAAACATTTATAAAATTAGCAAGTTATTTCTATAGATAACTACAGAAACAGAGTTTGCATACTTTATATGTAGCAAACACACACTGGACATAGCTCATTGGTTTAATGTTCACTCTTTTACCTCTTGTTTTGGGCAGTAGAACTTGGACTAAATAGGCCTATGATCAAACCCAAGGTGTCCTTGGCACACTCTGGGAGGATCAAGGGCATAAAGTACATTAGAATTCCAGAAGCAAAGAAAAAACAAGCCACTAACTTATGTGAGGACAGACTCCAAAACCTTTGAGACAATCTGAAACATCTACTCAAAGGATAAGCAAAAAGCTAAAGATTCTGAAGAAGTAAGACTTCTACAAATTGAATCAGCATCAACAAGGTCAAAAATGTTATTCTGGACAAATAACAAGGAGTGGAACCAGGAGGATTATTTTAGAAGATTAATTTGAAGCACCTGAAGCTCTAACATAGTTAAAGAAAAACCAATTTATATAGCATACTCACGGACATCACCACTCCCAATCAAAGTATTCCCTTGTTGTTAATTTTGCTATTGCGGGAAAAAGTCTAGTTTTCTGTATTATACTTATTTTATATTTTCTTTTGTGTTACTTTTGTAGGTGTGTTATGATCAAATAATCTTTAACTTAGGAGTTAGAAAATCTAAATTCATAGTCCAATGTTGCCAATTACTAGTTCTTGGCACATTATTTCAATTAATTTATGGCTTAATTCATTCATCTATAATGTGGGGCTCACACACACAAACAGGATTATACAGATGTCAATAAAATCTAATATCATAGCCCAGCAATTATTTATTTTATGTTTAAAAAACAAACTAACAAAACTACATTTATTTAAACTTTCTGTGTTATAAAATAAAATAAAGACATTATTTTAAATGGTTTATAATAACTAAAACAGCAAATATGTATATATACCAATCATAGAACAGAAGGTTTATTTTTATGTTGTTTTAGAGAGACTACATAAGTGGAAAGTATATGCCGATATGATATCACTTTTGTGTTTAAAATAGTGGGTTATGGGACATTCCCTTCACACAGATACGTGGAATGTTTAAATTTGGGACCATAGAATGAATACTTAGGTAACTTAATCTTATCCCCGTCTAGCCCAACCATTAATAAATTTGATGCACTTTCTCCCTATCTTAGTATTTTATTGCTGTATAACAAATTACCACAGACTTAAGGACTTAAAACAAGACAAAACTATTATCTCATAGTCTCATGGGTTTGGAGTTCAGGTACAAGATAGGTGGGTCCTTTCCACATGGTCTTAGCTAGCTGGTATCAAAGTATTGTCTGGAGCTCAAGGCCCTCCTCCAAGCATACTGGTTGCTCACAAAATTCAGTTCCTTGAGGTCCTAGGATTAAAGTCCCTGGGTTTTGTTTTGTTTTGTTTTGTTTTGTTTTGTTTGTTTTGCTGGCTATCAGCTGAGTGTCATTCCCAGCTCCTGAGGCTGCTCTCATAACTTGACAGATTACTTCATAAAAGCCAGCAGGAGAATCTTTCTCTGTCTAAGAGACTAAGAAAAAGGCTTACGTAACATAATATGGTCATGGGAGTGACTGTCCTGACATATTCATAGGTTCTGTCCATACTCAAAGAAGGTGAATATGGGACACATATACTAGGGGGCAGAAACTTGAGGAGCCATTTAAGAATTCTGCTGACCACACTTCTTACCTGCTTATTGTGCAATATGGTAGTTTACACAATGAGAATGCCCCGAGAAAGTTAAGAAACAAGCTAAGTCATAACAAACCAAGAGGACCACACCGTAGAACACAGTAGCTCAAAAGCCTTCCCTCCATTGAAAAAACAACTCAAAACCTTATTAATGAGAATGCTGCACGATGGATTTGTCCTGCCATCAGGAAACAATTGTTTTCTGTTTACATCTGACCAGTGTTGGTGTAATTGGAAAAGAGCACCCCATCCTGGGGGACAGAGCACAGGCTCTATTTCAGTCTTCATCCACCTCCCTGGCTAAGCATCTGGTGCCAACACAATCCGCACACCAAGGAGGCCCTATTACCGGAGGGAGCTCTGAGTGTGGAGACCGCAGCACCTGGTCTTTCTCTGAAGTAACATGAGCCAGGCCCTGGCCATTTTATCTTCCTAAAGCACAGATTTCTCATCTGTAAAAAGTGAACAGTAATGGTTTCCCTACCAAAAAGTGGATTATTTTAGGGATCAAAGAAGATAACTCATATTGAAGGACTGTCAACTATAAGACATCATAAACATGTAGTATGATATACTTTGACCAGGCACAGGGCTAGGCTGAACCAGGGGAAATGGCCATTTTTATGGGTCAAAACAGTTGGGTTGAATCTCAGCCACTTCATTTAAATCAACATAAAAGTATAATTCTTTAAATGCTACTTATTCCTAAGGAACATCGGTAAATATCTCTTCTGAAAAATTATCTTGTGTGTCTCTTGTATCACCAGAAGTCATCTATAAGGATTAGGATTGTAGCATTTATAGCTCAGAAAGACACCTTTTCCAGTAAAAGAGGGGAAAATCTTGTGTCCTCCGGTTTTTAAACCATACAATCATAAGTATTATTAAAAGAATATCCCTGGTAGGTAGTCCACGATGGCAGCAGAGAAAGATTCTAAACTCACCTACTCCCATGGACACACCAAATACACAGCTACTTGTGGAATAATTCGTTCTAACAAAGACCCGAAAACTACCTCAACGGCTCCTCCACAACAGAGAATAAAAGGGTCTGTAGGAGGCACAGAGATGATCTTGCTAAAAACCCACTCTGGCATGGTGACCCATAATCGAGAGGGATCTCGCGAAGTGGGAGTTACTCCCTCAGGAGCAAGAGGTTTGTGTCCCATGGCATTCACCCCAACCCTTGGAGTCTGCACTGGAGAGATGAGTTCCCAAAATGTCTAGCTTTGGAAAACCGAGGGACTTACGTCCAAGAGACCCAAATGGCTGTAGAGGACCAAGATACCATTCTTTAACGGACTGCAGACAGCCTCACTCACCACAGGGCTCTGCATAAAAGCAGCAGTGGGAAAAATGCCTAGACTATTTCTGAAGGAGACCCTTTTAGTAATCTTACGAGGCTGCTGGAGGGGCAAAGGCCCCCCAGGACTCTCTACCAGCTAGCTCAGCAGGCAAATGCAATTCTCGTCTTCTCCTGCTGTCCAGCTAAAGCCAGAGGCATGTTCCACCCCTGTTCCCTCCTGCTGCTGCACTGAAGACAGTGGGCACAGGGACTAACTGAGGAGTCTCCTTGATGGCCTAGTTCTGGTGGCCATGGGTGGGGGCACAGGTTGTGTTTCTATGTCCCATGGGACTGTAACAACCAGAATGACTGTTCTTACTTAGCAGGCTAACATCCCCAGGGTCCCACGGAGATAGCAAACTGAAATACATTCCTAGTTTTTCTGTGAAAAAGGTCTTTTAACTTACCCTGGAGCTTCAGGCTGAGGGGCAGGGGTCCGGTTTACCACACACAGGGACTACAGAGGTGCTCTTAGGGAATGTGGACTGATGATGCCAATTTTTGGGAGGGGAGTCATTAGTGAAATAGGTTAAGGGGGTCAAGAGGCACAAACTTCCAGTTGTAAAATAAATGTCATAGGATGTGACCTAAAGCATTGTGACTGTAGTCCATAATATGTAGTGTGTACTTGAAAATTGCCCAGAGACTAAATCCTTAAAGTTCTCATCACAAGAAAAAATAAAAAACAAAAAACACACTTTGTATGGTGACAGATGGACTTATTGTGGTGATCATTTGGCAGTATATACAAATATACAAATACCAAGTTATATTATACACCTGAAACTAATATAATATTATGTGTCAATTATACCTCAATAAAGAAAGAGAATATTTCCAAAAGAATTCTGAGAGAACACCCCAATGAATAATTAAAATAATGCTGCAGACCATGCTTTGATAGTTTTTAAATAATGGAATTGATTTTTTATGCCGATAAAATGATGATAGTATCTAAGGGTTTCTTATTTTTATTTACTTCTTATTTTTTTATTTTTAAATTATTTTTATTAACAGGCAGTGTATTATTTGCCCCAGGGGCACAGGTCTGTGAATCGTCAGGCTTACACAATTCACAGCACTCACCATATCACATACCCTCCCCAATGTCCATAACCCAGCCACCCTATCCCTCCCCACTACCCCCCAGCAACCCTCAGTTTGTTTTGTGAGATTAAGAGTCTCTTATGGTTTGTCTCCTTCCCAACCCCATCTTGTTTCATTTTTTCCTTCCCTGAAGGGTGTGGTTTGCGGAAACCAAACATCAGTTTCAGTGTACCATTGGTAGAATTGTATAACTACGTCTACTATTGGTAGCTAATGGCAAGATAACTCAGGGAAATGCAGGTCCTCAGCTGAACTGAGGGACTCTAACTGTCCTGATGAATTACTGGTGAGAAGAGAGATACAACTTCTGTTTCTCCTCCTTAGGTCTGGAAATGATCTCAGAGTTCCATCTTATCGATATCATGCTTTTGATGTTCCACATTTTTTTAGGGTAAAATATTAACAATACAGCTTTGAACATATTTTAAACCAATCTTCATATCATTGTAAGTGGTGCACTTGTAATTCGATCACTTTGTTCTTTTGCATTTTTATTCATGTTTAGGTTTGCTAGAAAGATATCCCCAGAAGACTAAAAAGTAGAAAACTATACGCGATAGTGGAATTTTGAAAATTAAAGACTAACTTATAATGAAGATATACAAAATAAATTTTTCTATTATGTTAAAGTAAAAAAAGAATTTGCTGATTTTCAAAAACATATGCCCTTAATATTTTCAAAGTATGACAAAACTCATGAAAAATGAAAACAAACAAGTAGCATCTCAGAAGTATTCCCTAATAAAAGAAAAGTTTTGAGGTCACATCTAAGTATAAGTGGGGAGTTTCTAAACATCAACTATTTGTTCAACTGAAACTTCAACAGAATCATTTTATTTTTAAGGAAATGAAAAAAGGAAATATCCTGGGTGAAGATGGACGGTAGTCTTCATAGTGGCACAGGAATGGGAAGATACACCTCTTGAATTAAGACCATAAGGGAACGGGGTACCTGGGTGGCTCAGTGGGTTAAAGCCTTTACCTTCGGCTCAGGTCATGATCCCAGGGTCCTGGGATCGAGCCCCACATTGGGCTCTCTGCTCAGCAAGGAGCCTGTTTCCTCCTCTCTGTCTCTGCCTGCCTCTCTGCCTACTTGTAATCTCTGTCTGTCAAATGAAATAAATAAAATCTAAAAAAAAAAAAAAAGACCATAAGGGAAGACATGTCATCCGTCTGCTGGCAGAAGGATGGCTAAGGCTACTGGCGGACACAAAAAATTAGGAGAGGTCAGACAACAGTCATCGTCACAAGAGTGGGATCCACCAGCAACGGATATAATGTTATATGCCGATTTTACTGCAATAAAATAAAAAAGAACCTTTCCAAAATAATTCTGAGTGAACACCCTAATGAATAAAATAATGCTACAGAACCTTGTTTTTATAATCTTCTTCAAAAACTAAACTGATTTTTTTATGCTCATGACCTGCCTAATCAAGGTGCTCAGCTGATGATAGAAATGGGGTGCACAGGACAGTCAGCGTGCCCAGGACCCTCAAAGGCAGACTGCATACCTTCTATTGGGTAGAAGTTGGCCACATGGTCATACTTTTCTTTTTTTGTTGCAGACATTTATTGTATTTTTGTTAATTTCAAAGATGTATAAGATTTAAGGCAGAGGAAAGATGCATGTCCTAGGACAGCAGGTAGTAAACAGCAAGGTTCTTAACTGAAAAGACATGTAGAAATCTACTGTGCCTTCTACCATGGAGACCTCACCTCAGGGGAGAGGTCTTGATGCCAAGGAACAGCTGAACACTGGGAGGCAGGTGGAGAAGGGCTCCCCAGCACAGTCTGAGAGGTAACGAAGAGAATAACAAGCTTGGGAGAGAGAAGGACTCCCCTAGGAACCCACCAGCCCTTCCTCCAGCTGAGACTCTGAGACAGGTCCCCCACTGGACTGCTGATAATGGGAGAGTTTTGAGGACAAGGCCATACAGTTCTCCACCCAGTCAGGCAGGGGTCTCTCCTTGTGGCTCACTTAGACTTAGGTCTGACTATGCAAAACTGGAGGGGTTAGCAGAGAGAGTGGATGACAAATGCAGTCTGCTGGCTGACCAAGAAGAAGAGGAGAAGACATTGAGACACAGGAGAAGCCGGAGTCTCTCCAGTAAGGACCATCCAACAGTCAGCCAACAGAACTTGTCCTGTGAGAATTCCAAGGCCTTCAGCCCTGAGGCAGTAGACACTATGACCACAGCCAGCACGCCTCAGTCTCCCTCCCTCTCTGTCTCTCTCTCTCTTTCTCTCTCTCACACACACACACACACACACAGAAAAAATAGGTATCTGGAATTTTCAACATTTCCAGTCAGAGGCAATGTTTGCCACTCAGGAAGACACATGATATGAGAATAGTCACAATTGGGGACAACAACAACTATTTCTAATGCCTTTCTTTCAGAGAAAACACTATTGAACTTGACTGTGAAGTACCAACATCTTTAGCACCCAGGCTCCTCAGTCAGGAATCGCCGTTCCGGAAGCAGTTCGAGAACTGGAAAGTAGGACCCAGCATCTACGTTATTCTACTGATGGAGGATTAGCCGCATTCGTGTGTGTCTGCTTTCCCTAGTTGAGATGGGTTTAACACTTTATATTTTGTAATTCAGTTTGGTTGTATGTCTCTTATAGTCTTTTGGTTTTATTTTTCTCCTTTTGACCTAATGTTATTGTCTCGGAGCCTTGAATATTTTCTTACTTGTACTCCAATGTCCTGACTTTAGCTTTTCTCGAAACACAAGAAAACAATCAGGGAAACGCAGGAAAGACCTTTCTGAAAATAATGATTGCACTTATTTCTGATCACCTTACTCCCCACCCCACCCCAGACAACAAGGCTCAGATTCAACTTTGCCGCTCAGATACAGGGATCTAAATTGAAGTTTGCTCCTGGCGTTAAGTTACTGCTTCTTCTCAGGGCCAAACCCACCCTTCCTTCTGCTGCTCTGGGGGTGGGGCGGAGACTCTATGCCTCCAAGGGGCTTTGCTTGCTGGTTTCTTGTCAGACTCTGGGATGGATAGTCCACAAGGAGGTGGCAAGGCTGGGAGCAGGGAGAGGGGACTTCTCTTTCCTGTGTCTTTCTCATGGGCTCCCTGCAGCTCTGCCGTCTGCTGTTGTCTCTGTGACCTCACATCATGCAGCCAGGCAGAGCCTTCCTACAGAAGTGACTATATCTAGTTCATGGTCTCTATAGCAATGAAAGAACCAGATGCTTCTTTAGAGGCCGCAAGCTTTCACAATTCCAGCCTCCTGCTTTTCCCCCTCAGTGCTAGGTGTGGGAGCTGCTTCCAGAATCCATACCTCTGTAATATCTTTGGTTTTCATCTTTTTGGTTACCTCATTAACAACTTTACAGCTAGCTGTCCCCTCTTCACATTAAATGCACTCTGTTTACGTAGCTGGTCTGGTTCCTGCCTCTTGCCACTTGATACTGACTTTATAATCTTCAAATCCATATTCTTTTTTTTAAAATATTTTATTTATTTGACAGAGAGAGATCACAAGTAGGCAGAGAGGCAGGCAGAGAGAGAGAGAGGAGGAAGCAGGCTCCCTGCTGAGCAGAGAGCCCGATGCGGGGCTTGATCCTAGGACCCTGAGATCATGACCCGAGCCGAAGGCAGAGGCTTAACCCACTGAGCCATCCAGGTGCCCCCAAATCCATATTCTACCTTTTCCTCCTGATGTATATTTTTCTCAGTGCTCTTTTTTGGTTTGTTTATCTATTTCTTGGTAAGAAAGGTGGCGAACATTAGCTCTAAGAGTTTTGTGGGTGGATGTTATATTTTTAGGGGGAACTGCAAAAAACGACACAAATTTTTAAAAGGCTCCCAAAGAGGAAGAGGGGAGAGAACAAAGAACTAAAACAAAGTGGAAAGTTTAATGGAAAGAATGATTCTTTAAAAATAAAATCATAGTATAATAAAAAAGTAATATGAAGAAGAAATTTAAAGTATCAATATTTACTATAAACGACAAATAAATTCTATTTGCCTTTTAGATAGTAGAAATCCACAATCTGAGTAAAACTTCATCATTTAACTTAGCTGTTAATTTATAAGCATCTAAAACATAATGACCCATAAAGTTAGATTTCATGTTCACCATCACTGTTCAGGGAGTAATGTATCACTGTATCATTTTGATACATTTACTTTCTCTTTATAATCTGTATTTTATCATCAAGAATTTGTAGACCGACACTCTTGTACTTTTAGCTACATTTCTCCTTAAATCACTGCAGACTCACACACAGGTTAAGTTCTCTTTTGATTTATATGTTTACATCCCTGTGTGCATCTTACATAAGTGAACACAAGCACAAAGAGTTTCCGAATTGCAGTGGCCTCAACAAAGAAACTCCGGTGTCTAATAAAAATGTCTTTTTGAAAATTTCATCTTTCGAGTATGGTGGCAAGCAGAAGTCAATCAATGCTTTTGTTTAATACGCTGATAGTTCCCCAATATTCGCCAGGCTTTTCCCCACTGTTATCAGGCTCTGAGGCAAGCACCTCATATGAATTTGTTAACTCATCATCAAAACTCCACGAGGTAGAACCTGTGATTGTTACCTGCTACACAGTAAGTCTTTCTAAGGGGTTTCAGTAAGATTAATAATATGTTCTAGGTCACAGAGATAGCGAGGGCAGAAATGGGGTTCGAACCCAGGGTGGTTAACACTCTTACATTTTGCCCATCCTGGATTCGAATCTTTTTGGGGGGTAAGGAATGTGTCCCTTGAGTCTAATATGAAGAGCAGAGCAAACCTGAAGAGGTCAGTCAAACTCAGAGGGTCACATGTGGTTAACTTGCCGCAGCCATACTCCTTTGCTACCATTGTTTAGATAAATAGATAGATGATATTCACACATATATATAAATCAATTTTTTTTTTTGTTCAGAAACCTATTAGTAGTTGACTCATTGTATTGTGTTTTCTTCTTATTTTATCTTTGTATTTTTGTGCTCTAATAGCTCAGAAATATTAAGGACACAAAATGTCCATGAGCCCACGTAGAGTCCATTCATTCAGTGCCCCATAAAGGGAGGCTCAGCCAGTTTTTACGATACAATGGACGTGTTGAACAGTCACAAACAGCACCTGGGCACTGACCCAGCAAGGAAATCCCCCACCTCAAATCCTCCTTCTTGACCTTTTGGCTTTCAAAGACTAGGGCAAAGTCCAATGTGCTATTAATACAGAGATATGCTTAGAACCATGTTGGCTTACTTGTTAAACGTCCACAGGTATTGCAAGGACATCATAATGAAGAGGTACACAAATATTGACATAGGTCCTAGAAATTAAAAGCACACAACTAAAGGAAAAATGCAAAGCCTCTCTTGAAAAGGACAAACCATAGATGCATTATGAATTTCAACCGAAGGTACATCTTAACTTGCCTCTTTACTTAACCCTCTGCTGAGCATTGCGTATGGGATATTTCAAACCAATATCACTCGAAATGTGTTAGAACCATCACCTGATAATTGTCTTCCCTGGAAGATAAATGTTTCTCCATAAATAAAGAGTGGGCTTAAAGGAGTCGCTATTTTTAGACAATTCAGGAGAGAGAAGAATTAATGCAGTGATAATAAGGGGTAAAAGTTCAGGAAGTAGATACATGTCAAAGAATTAACACAAGTGTTTTCTGTCTTTGGGGATGAGATGAGTTGGGAGGAGAAGGATTGTCATTGGCCTTTAGCGCTTTGTTGCTGAGTAAGTGAAAATAAATGGAAAAGCGGTTCTTCCAATTTCAAACTGTTACAATATGGTTACTTTCTTGCCCTACAGAGAATTCCTGAAGGCACAAACCCAGTCACAAATCGGTACACATCAGCATTTTGCATAAAAGGAAAACATCCATATCTGACTCAAGCAACGATGAAATCAATACAGAAACATTTCCAGAGAAGTCCTGCAGGTTTTTTTATGCATTAACAGCTAGTACATGGTACAAAAAAATCTTCTGACTGTTTAATAAATCAACTTTAGATCCACAATCTCTAAACTTCCATGATTTTCTTTATCATCGCCTAGAGAGCACCCTGCAGACATTAAGTTGCATTTTTTCCCCCTACTGTTTCTACCCTTATTAGATGGCTTATCTCTCTGCTGGTTTTTTGATGGGTTTGAAAACAGGGGTTAAATTCGTATCTCAGAGTCTTTCTACCACAGCCTCCTCCAAAGCCTGCAGAATATCATAAAAATAAAGGAGCATCTGACCAACTCTAGAGCCAAAATGCTGTCCTCAGCTCTCTGGCTTAGCCTAAACCCCTCTATCAATAAAATTATGTCCATTCACATAATTGCATTTGATTTTATTTACCACTGAATGTCTGAACTATTGGCATGAGTCAAACACAATTATTTTATACATTACAAAAAGCATACTTGAAAAGGATTTTATGGTTATATTAAATAAACATAGCATGTAAATAACTTCAGGAAATTTTGAATATTATTTAACATCTCGTTGGCACAGAAATCTATCACTCTACATGTCATTAAAAATAAATTTGATGCTTTTAACAAAATGGAAACGTCCATGTGACATGCGATTGGCACATTATGAAGATGCTAGTATTGGATAAGAAGGAGAAAATATTTTCCTTTCAATAACTTAGCAGTCATTGTCATCTAGGCAGAACAAAGAAACCAATCAATCAGCATGGTTTGTTTTGGTTAGAATCGTCAGATTTTAAGCTAGATCTCCTTGCTATGCAATACCAAAACCTGTTGTGATGCCAATCATATGTTTGTATTGAAAATACCCATGTGCTTCTCTGATTGTGCCTCAGTCTTCTCACCTGTAAATTGGGAATAATATTGGCTGTAATTTTAGGGCATATACAAATTAACACTTGAACTCATGTACTGATCCCACCTAACATATAGTAAGTACACAATATATTTAGCTGTTAGTGTCCCCAACGCCTCATTAGATTATAAATCCTTCAGAGTTCACATTGGGAGTTTCTGGGGGTTTGTTGTTGTTGTTTGTTTGTAATTTAATTTTATTTTATTGGTGTTCCAAGGTTCATTGTTTATGCACCACACCCACTGTTCCATGCAATATGTGCCCTCCTTAATACCCACCACCAGGCTCACCCGTCCCCACACCCCTCTGCCTTCCAATTTCTGAATTGCTAACCACCTAAACTAGGATTTATTAAATTATTTGCTACTTAGGAACTTGTGAAATGCATATGAAATTTTACAAATGGGCAAGTAGTTCCATTTCATGATGAGTTCAGATAATACTTAAATATAGGAAAAACATGTACTTACAAAAGAACCATATGTATATTATATAACCAATAGGGCCATAAAGAAATTCTCCAAACAGGCAAGTAAGACAAGGAGAGTGGCCAGAGAGCTTTCACGTAGCACTGGAGTGAAAGGCAGTCAGCCCTGCACTGTCCCAGAAAAATAGCATTTTCTGTTTAGCATCCTCTGTCTCTCATTTCCTAACATCCTAGGGGAGGAAAAGGAGGACTGACCAGTGTCTCCTTACAGTTACCTTTCTACTCATGAAAAGCAGTACTTGGGGACTTTTTATGAAGAAAGACTCAATATTCTTTTCACCTCATCTTTTGAGCCTCTTGGTTCTGGGAAGTGTTTTTTCCTATAACCTCACAAGCTAGTGAAATAGTGCCAGAAAAATTGAGATTTGAATCCTTCCCCTGGCATTAGTCAGTTATGTTTTCTTCGACAGGATGCATAACGAATTGAGTCCTCCCCTCTGTGAATGAGGACAGGGATGTCTATTTCGCAGGGTTGTAAGGATCAGAGGCAAGGATTTGCCTCTGAGAAATAGAACAGCTGTCATGACAGGCATCCAGCAGAAGGTGGTCATGACTATTATTGACATCACTGTTACTTGTATGTTTTGCTTATTGTCTTACAGTTCCTATGTAGTCCAGAAGGAGGAAAAAAAGGCCTGTAATTAGGTTTGCTTTGTTTGAAAGCATTTATTGACTGGTTATTATGTGCTGGCTATCTGTTAGGCACTTATATTTCAGTGAACAAGATGCTTGTAACCACTCCTCTCATGGGCATTCTTATTAGCTACCAAACAGTCGGTGTTGGATAATTAAGTGTGACGATTCTGCAGAGCAAAAGTTCAACATGGGCAAAAGCATGAGGCAGGGAAAATTGGAGTAGGAACCATAAGAGCTGGAAATGAGAGGGCTGGCTGTGCGGGGGTGTAAGAAGTTCCTGCTGGATCTGGTAGAGGGATGAGGGACCTTCTATCTCTGTGCCTCGTCTATGAAATGGCGAGAAGAATAGCACCCATCACATGGGACATCTCTCAGGATGAGATAGTGCAAAAGGCCTCCTGAGAGAGTTCTTGTAAAGATTAAATGAATATGTGGGAAACCCTTCAAACAGTACATGGCACACAACAATGTTGAAGATCCTAGCCATGATGGTGATGGTGGTGATGGTGATGATGGTGATGATGGTGATGATGATTGGTGATAATGTACTCGAGGGGTAGGCTGTGGGAATGGAAGTCAGTATGTGCCCAGATAGTGAAGGTCCTTACCTACTGCAGCAGCATTAGTAAAAGCTTCATAGGGAAACTGGATGTTTCAAGATGAATGAGCCTCTACCAAGTCAGGTAGTGGGGTGGAGAGGTAGAGGAAGGGCATTCAAGGTATTTTGGTAGCTGCCCGGAGTTCCACACAACTAGTCAGTAGTCTAATGGAATTTTTGATGCAAGCCACATATGTAATTTGAATTTGCTTAGTAGCCATGTTTTTAAAAATGTGAAAAGAAAAAAAGTAAAATCAATTTTAATACTGTATTTCATTCAACCCAGTATGTCTGAAATATCAAAATGTTCACATTTCAATATGTTGATATAAGCACATTAAAGAGATGTTTTACATTCTTTTGTTCATACTAACCCTTTGAAATTTAGCATATATTATACTTAGAGCACATTTTGCTTTCTGCTAGCCACATTTCAAGAATTAAATGTACATGTGGTTAATGGCTACCACATTTGACAATGCTGGGCTAGACGTACATTTACTGCCTTTTCTTCTAGCCTAGGGAATTCATACCTTATCCTAATTGGATAGATAGACAATGGGACAGCCAAGAGATGGAATGACTAAATTTAGCTTTTAGAACGTTCACCTATTTGCAGCTGTATGGAGGATGAAGTGTGGGAAGTAGGTGAACAGAGCCCATAAACGAGACGATCATCATGGTAGTTGCCTAGGTGAGGACTTAGGAGCTGGAATAAGGTTGCCACAATGGGGATGGAAAGGAGAATGATGTCAAAGGATGGTAAGGAAGCCAAATGCACTGAGTTGGATGAAAGAGTCCCCATGAGGCTGGGGAGGAAATGGTGTGAGAAGAAGAGGCAGGTTTCTGAGGTTCATGTATGACTGTTTGGGTTGTGGTGGTCACTCAGTAAGAGAATGACAGGGAAATGACTTTTAACTGTACACATTAACCATAAACAGGGGCAGTTATTTTGTGCAAAAACAAAGTCCTGCTATAGATTAGCACTCCTCAAAAACATTATTTGCCACAAAGTAAGAATGTATCTTAATCATCTCCTCAATCAAAGTTTTAAACTCAGACTAAAATCTCTTTTATTAGGACATACTTCTTTTATTTCCCATTTAAGCCAATGGACATGTGGAGTCTTTAGTCATTAGCGAGTTGTTATGTGGCACCACAGCATGAATTTTGCAAGCAGAATGTCCAGATTGCAATGCCAACTCTGCCATTTACTATGTAACCTTGGACATTGCTTAATTTCTATGTGCCTCAGTTTCCTCAACTGTAACAAGGAGTTAGTGATGCTATTAAGCTCATAGGTTGGTAAAATGTTTGGAATGATTCCTAGCTTACAGTAAGCACAACATAAATGTCTGTTAAATAAACATGTTTTAGACAACCTAATAGATCATGACCTCTTTGAAAATAGACTTGTATCTTCATTGTCTAAAGCACTTACATCTTATTTGCATATCAAGAAATTTTAAGGGGCACCTGGGTGGCCCAGTGGGTTAAGCCTCTGCCTTCGGCTCAGGTCATGATCTCAGGGTCCTGGGATCGAGCCCTGCATCGGGCTCTCTGCTCATCAGGGAGCCTGCTTCTCATCTCTCTCTCTGCCTGCCTCTCTCCCTACTTGTGATCTCTCTCTCTCTATCACATAAATAAATAAAATCTTTAAAAAAAAAAAGAAATTTTAAATATGTTATTTCAAATTAATCCCAAATATTTTCATTAAAGGGATTGGTCAGAGAGTATCTGTTGTTTATTTTTTTTTAATTTTAATTTTTTTATTTCTATTTATTTTTTTATGATTTTAATTTTTTGTTTACTTGAGAGAAAGCACGCATGCGAGGGGCAGAAGAAGAGGGGGAGAGAGAATCCCAAGCCGACTCTCGGCTGAACATGGAGCCTATTGTGGGGCTCGATCCCATGACCCTGAGATCGTAACCTGAACTGAAAACAAGAGTCAGATGCTTAACTTACCGAGCCACCCAGGTACCCCAGGAGTAAATCATAATTTTTATCTCCTGAATATGGGCTATGGTCACAACAAAGAACCTCTACTGACAGATAATTCTTTAACATTTTATAAAACTTTTAGTAAAGAACAATGAAAAAAAGTGAAAAAAAAAAAGAAGAAGAAAGAAAGAGAAAAAGGAAACAAGAAAAGAAAGGAGATTTTCCATTTTAAAAATATTTTTTCATGTATTCTTCTAATTTCTTTCTCTGGAATTGAAATGTTCATTTTTATCCTTAGTTCTTGGGAGAATAAAAGCATTTATAAAAGAAAGTCTGGCTTAATTTGTATTTTGTTCTGTTTTATTAAATACCCATTACGTTCTATATGAAATACCTCAGGACAATTAAACCAGGAATTTAAAGAAAATCTAGGAACCATTTCAGGATATTGTGTTCTTAATTCTATGTTATAATGGCATCTAATATGTGCCAGACTCCATATTAAATAGTTCATAAAAGTGTTGGCATATCGCACTGTGCAGGTTGGAATGTAGTCAATTCTATTTGGGGTGAGTAAGTTAGGGAACAAAAGAACACCCACACACTTGATAGAGGAGCTGGGTCTCTCCAGATGAATGTTCATTTCCTGTGGGGGTTGGACAGGGAGAGGGTTTCCAGATAGAGCCTGTCACCATGAAGAAAGAGAAAAACATGACAGATTCTCTGTGAGCTGTTAGATGAGCGGGCTGTTGGGGACAGGCTTGTAGGTAATTATAGGATAAGGCAGTCAGTGCTGGATAGATGGAACATCCCATACTTTAGAAGGAAACTGAGGTAAGGGAAGACCCTCACATAGAAGGAGGCATTCCATAATGTTGAAATGTTTAAAGCCAACATTAGCTCCAAAGAAGTCAATGCATTGAATAAGGTCACACCAGTTTTCTTTCCCATAGGATATTAGAGAAAAAAATCCCTGCAGAAGCTTTTCCTTTTGTTTTCTATGAATTCTCTGATGTTGGAATTTTCTAGGTGAAGGAGTTCCCCACGTTTGTTTTGTTTAGGAAACCATGTGCCTTTTGAGTGTCACAAATCGAGATAGTTTTCCTGTCTGCTCCCACATCTGAGAGAGGAAGAGCAGGGAGAAAGCCAAGGGCAAGCTGTTACAGGTTACAGACTCAAACCACCCAGCTGAGGCAGATGATGTTGCACAAGGAAGAATCATATTTATATTATTTGTGGGGATGAAAGGATGGAAGGAGAGAGCTAAAAGAAGTCTCCTCATTTGCCTTTGCCTATTTTGGAAACCTCAGACTCTCTGGATTTCAGGCACCATCTTGACTCAGATCCATCACTCTATCTCTTCCCGTGTTCTCCTTGTACCTCACCTAATCAGGAGAACCCTTCAGTGACCTCATTTTCCAGAGAGCCTCCCTATTGGGCGTGTAATTTTAATCTGGTCATAAAATCACAATCAGCGATGCCCTTTCCATCAGAGGTAGACCAGATAACCCGCACCATGTGTGGAGATGGGTGGTAGGCATCACCTTTGTTTGGCTCACTCAACTACTATTTATATCTGCCCTCGGAACAATGGGGCCCTGACAGGTAATTCCAAATTTGTAAACACATACTACAAGTTATTTATTTCTCAAACAAACTCATATCCAAATTTGAGAAGAATCGCATTTTAGAGTAAATAGATAAATGATTTTTGAACATAGTTCTGTCAGAGAACGCCACCACAAAATGATATTGTAATTCATTCATCTTTAACTTAAATGCAGCAAAGGTAGCAGCAAGCCCATTGGAGGAGAAACCAAAAATCCTGGATTCTCTGTGTGATCTGGAGAGTCACTTGACCTCACCTATGAAATGAGAGAATGAGCTTGTTTGTTCTTAAGCTTGCCTTCAGTTCTGCCATTATGTAAGTAAAATATCTAAATATCAGGTAACTTGAGTGGTTGCCAACTTTTCATGCTGTAAATCCGGTAGGATTATAAAAATATAAGGTGTCTCAAATTGAGAAAAGGAATCAGTGATATCATTTTAGATCTGCTAATTTAGTAACCTAATTTATAAACCTAACCAATTATTAATGATGACTTTAGGGTTTTTGTAGGATTATGGTAATAAGTTAAATGAAATTCTCCTAACTTAAGATCTTAAATTTTTATATAAACATTTTTGGCATATCTTATCTGCTTTATGATCTATCTTTGACAACTTAATCCAATTATAACAAGAAATAGTTGGCTGCTTAAAATATGCATTTAAGAACCTAAATCAGGGTCTTGGCACCAAAAATTAGGTATGTGAGGAATCAAGTACTAATATGAAGTTCTAAATATAGAAATTTGTTCACTAATAAGGTCTAGAGCTTGAAAATTAGGCCAGCATTGTGCTTTACAAGCTAAATAACCACAGTTAAAACTAAAATTGGGAACTTTGGACAAACATTTAGATGTTGCTGCTTTGAAGTTCAGAAAAGTAATATGAACAAGCAAACAAATGTCACATTGATTTTATTTGAATTAATTACCAACATTTTGGTGTGTGTTTATATATATATATATATGTATATATATATACAGTACTTTGAGTGAGTAATAGTCTCTGAATGGTTATTGAATTCTTTTGCATAGTTCATAAGTATAGAAAAGTTTAGTTTTTTTTTAATTAGCTATATATTTTGTTATATTTATAAAGAAAAACTATTTCTTTCCAGTATTTAGGTTGATAACTGGTAATATTTCTTAGAAAATTTTATCTGTAGAGATCATAAAAATCGCATATATAGAGAAAATGTTATTTGCTTTTAGAAAGGAAGAGGTATTTAGAATTTTATTCAGAACTGCAAATTTTCATGATTGAAAAATATAAGAATTAAATTGTTTACACCAAAAATCTTCAACCAGTAGAGTGAATTAGAATTGGAATACACCTGCGGCGCCTGGGTGGCTCAGTGGATTAAGCCCCTGCCTCCGGCTCAGGTCATGATCCCAGGGTTCTGGGATTGAGCCCCACATCGGGCTCTCTGCTCAGCAGGGAGCCTGATTCCCCTTCTCTCTCTGCCTGCCTCTCTGTCTACTTGTGATCTCTGTCAAATAAATAAAAATTAAAAATCTTAAAAAAAAAAGAATTGGAATACACCCATTTTGATTCAGAAATATCTGTATATAAATCAGGGCTCTGCTACTCTCTAGTTATTTATTTTTAAGTGCATTTAATTTCTCTGAGCATGTTTTCCATCTGTAAAATGGCTTAATGTTTATATAATTGTTGAGAATATTAGTAAAGCACTGTGTGCAAGGGCCTAACAAAATCCTGGCGTATAGAGATGCTTAACAGAGGGTATCTTTTGTTTAGGACTCTAATATGCTCCAATAATAATAGACACTCAAATAGTAATTTCTTATAATAACACCCAAGAGCCCTGACTGATGTTACATATTGAAAATATCTCCCTAATTCGGTTTGATCTATGCCATCTATGTACCTTCCCTGAGTCTTTGGCTTCAATGCTTAACCCTCGGGCCTCGCTTTACCGTATTAATGTCTGCCCTAGCATTGTTTCACTGAGCTTAACAGGACCCTCTTGAGAGAAAACTGGGCATTTCTGTTCCATTAATGGGAATCATAGTTTGCAAACAAGTTAGTGATGGTGTTGTTTGGGGGATGTTAGCTGCCAAATGCCATTTAAGATATACTTTTCATTTGCCCTGAAAAAGCCACATTGCTTTGAAAGTCCCTCCAGATTTCTTTAAATGAAATCCAGAATATGTTAAATTAGAACCATTCCTTAAAGATACTGATTACACACTGATCTTTTAGCAAAGTACGCAAATTAAGCAAACTTTGAGATTTTTTTTTTTTAATTTATTTATTTGTCAGAGAGAGAGGGAGAGAGAGCGAGCGAGCACAGGCAGACAGAGTGGCAGGCAGAGGCAGAGGGAGAAGCAGGCTCCCTGCTGAGCAAGGAGCCCGATGTGGGACTCGATCCCAGGACGCTGGGATCATGACCTGAGCCGAAGGCAGCTGCTTAACCAACTGAGCCACCCAGGTGTCCCCAACTTTGAGATTTGTAAAGAAAGCATGATTATTTCAAATAATCGTCTAATAATAAAAGGAACCACCTAAATGTACCTTCGCTTATCAACTAGATAGATGGGTTTAAGTACTTTATTTCAGAACTGCGTGCACATGGCGTATGACCAAAAGAGCGGTCAGCTACCTTGACTGGCTCGCAGTCCTACTCAGAGCAACGAGGCCAGGTGCTCTGCACTTTGGAATTTGCTCTCCATAGAGTCAGACAAGCTAGAGCAGGGTGACACTGGAGCATGGATCAAGGCCCACTTATTTACTCAGGGTTCTGTCCCTGAAGGCTGGACTATTGAATGAATGATAAGGTGTTTGCAACCCAGTGGAAGGTCCAGGCTAATCCATTTTATCAATATGTTCAGATTCCGTTTGTGCTTCTGTGCTTTGTTATTTTAGGTGTTGATTATTAGGGCCACAAAACCTGTGCATATTTTGATCACTGCATTCTTTCATAAAGGCAGGCTTGAATACCATGTGCTTCCATTAAATGAGAGAAATTTTCTTCTTCTGTGGGATTCGTTCTTTCCTATCTGTCAAGTGAGATGGCCTGCTTTTCAGGGTCACAAGTGTTTGGGGCCCTTATTTGCCTTTTCTATTCTGGTAGATATTTGAGAAAACTTAAAACTCCATTATAGAATGAGAACTTGCTTTTGACAAATCATACCCTTACGTTTGCCTTGGAAAAGGGTGGCATGTTGAATCTGGCACTGGTTCTCAGTCACTGACATAAAACTGGGAAAAGGATTGTTGTTGAAGCTGCCCTTCTGTTAGAAGCATGTCTGCATAGGTGTTGGTCCCTATCTCCAAATGTAACTTTGCATCAATTAAGCTCAAAATTAAATATGTATTTTCAGCAAAGTACTAAAGTTTGGGCTTTGAAAAGATCCAATAAAAACCTTGGTAATTTAAGGTTTTTTAATTTAAATTTTTTTTAATTTAAATTTTTTTTTCATAGTTTTACTGGGAGGAAGAGTAGTTAGTATGACTCATTTCATAGAGAATAGGGGAAAAGATTCTCCTTTTTTTCAAGTTAAATGAGTTAGTGGAGGCCACAAAAAAGTGAGCCCCAGTGCTTGTGAAGGTCATAATTTCTAAGGGTGCAACCTTCAATTCTGATTAAGGACAGTGGCCTAAAAATAAATTAGAACAGTCCCCAAAATGTTACATATAAAAAATATTTTAAATCTTTATGAGTTCTTTTTACATTGAAAACACAATGCATAATTGTACAATTATATTTGAGGAAGTGGATTAAGCCATTTTCTAAAATTTATTTTACTCCTTTGTGATTTGAAAGGATTCCCTTAATATGATTTAATTTTGATTTTGGCAATTAAACTTTCTATATAATAAAAAGGCAGTGGCTGGTCATAGAAGAGAGTGTTACAAGGGATATAATCTTTGGAAGTATTTGAGTCTAAAAAGTTAACATAATAAAAGACTACAGTCTAAAAGGGAGGCTATGTAAATGTGATATTACAGTCCTTCCGTATATTTCCTCAATACTTACTTCTGTCCTGCTCCTACATATATCATGCAAATATATATTCACCTTTAAGAATATATGCCTGGGAACTTTGGTTATTTAAAAATATATGTTAAGTAAGTTATCTGTATTCATAAAATTATATTAGCACTGCCAGAATTGGCATGCTATATGTTATTTAAAGAGATAGTCTATAGTTCTACGAAGACTGGATTTGCTACTTTCAATATCCAGGTCAGAAGAAAAATAAAATAAAATAATACCTTCCCCTAAATTATACAAACAGAAACCCATATGCTTTCAAGTTGAATGACTTTTCCCCATAAATGTCAAGGCCAGTTTATAGAAGATATGCTCCGTTTTATTTTTAAGGTGTTGTTTTAGAAAGAAAATGATTTTATGCACTCGATATCCACAAGACGCAACATGATATTCTGTTTTAAAACCTTCTAAAAATATCTCCACCAATATCAAAATCAGTTACTGACGCTTGTCCAGTTGGTCACGGGTTAGCTGTCCTGTTTGCAATGTGGCTGGATGACATTCTTATTCTCACTTATAAGGTGAGATAGAATGTCCAGTTCTTTCTGAGGAATGTTTTCTCTCAGTGGCTTTAAATATGAGGGTAGAGAGTTGGAAGAGGTAAGGGCATGGGTGCATTTAGATCTATTTGTTAATTTAACCATCTTCATTAGAATTTTATAATCTTATAATCTGTTAGAGCTAAGTGTGTGAGATTGCACGATTTTTTTACACAGATCTATTTCATTCTGAACAAAATCTTGCAGACGTGTAAAATGCATTGAAAACTGTCCCATCTTCCTCTTTCCTTTTTTTCATATACTCCTTCTTTTCATATACCTATAAACGACCCAATTTACGAGCATGCAAGCTGACATGCTCCTTTCTGGTTTTTATTCTTCTTTAGAAAAGGTAGATCACAAACGCATTAGCATAGACAAACTGCTGTAATCAGTAAAGTTTGAAGCTGACACACTTAAAGAGTCCTGCTTGCCAAAAATAGTATTTCATTTGTACTGTCATTTTTTCCCCTGAACCAGTTTTGCCAATGCTATAGGAAATGCCAACTTAGGGCATGCAGGATCGGGAAACACAACGTTTCAGTAGGTGGCGCTTCAACACAGCCCACCTGCTTGAGGGCGCGTGTGTACTCAACTTTCTCATACCTGAGGTGCCTCGAAAAGGCTTGGCCCAATTTGCTAACGGTACAGCTAGATTGTTGTCTTCGCTAATAACTACCCCAAATGCAGCTGAAACATCTTGACAGAACTGTTCGTATAATCCTTGGTCATTATTTGAATGCACACACATTCATACATACCTATACTAGCTCTACTTCTGAAATGAAAAACCAGAGAAAATCGATCTTAACATTTCGGTGATAGTTCAGGAATTTCAGCTTCATTTGTCTTTATTTTTTGATTAAGTTATTGGTTTATATCATATTTGCGTAGATGCATGTCATTGTTTTCTCCTTAAAACACCATGTTGCAATATTTTTGCAGCATTTATTCTTAGTGAAAAAAAAATAGACCTTTCCTTTTTGAAATAATTTTACTATTTAAATAAGTGAAAGAGTATATGAAAATACCAGCAGCCCCTTTTTTTTTAATTCATCAAAAGGAACCATCTGCAGCAGTGTTCCCTAACATGTCTATAAATTGACATAAACCAGGATGATTAAGTGGACGATAAGCCACGTGTCATTGACAAACAGGAATAGAGATGCCTGGAGTGAAATGTACTAAAAGGGGCTTCACTGCACCAAGGAAGCTCCCTATGGTCCATTGACCTAAAGATATCTGCGAACTTCATTCCAAGAGAAGAAAAAGAAAGAGAACAGGGAAATTGAGCAACAACTAGCCACTCATCTCTTAAAAAATGAGAAACTGACAGCTATTCAATTTTTCCCCCGATTTGTTGCCCAACATTCAGAGTTCAGAATATCATTACAGATATTTAGGTTTTGTGTAATGTGCTAATGTTTTCTTAACATCTTCTAAATGTACATGAAATAGAGTTTCCATTTGAAAATATGGTGATATTAGGAAAACACCCCCTGCTTCTTTTTTATAAACTCTTTTCCTTTCAGTATGTTGCTTTCAAATAAATTGAATTAAAATATACATTTGAAGATATTGGATAAAATAATAAGTGAATATAAAATAACTTGCACAACTCTTATTTAACGTATCATACTGATACAAAAACTAAATTTATGTACAAAGTAATAACATTTATAATTGATGTGAGATAAACTAAATGAATGAAATAAAAGAACAAAACTAAAGTTTTTGTTTCTCCTAGGTCATCATTGTTTGTTCTGTAATTCATAGAAGCATAAAAAAATTAACAGAAAGAATACATTTTGGGTTCTATCATATTAAAAAAACTCAGAGAATGAAACATAATAACATAAAGCATAGTAATTTAAGGAGTTTAAAATAATCACTGATTCAAATATTGAACACGACTTTTACCTTTTTGAAAAGGCCAATAGAACAAAAAAAAAATAGTGTCAGCTGTCGTCTTTCTTTTTTGTATATTTCTCAATAGAATGATTTAAAAGAATCCAACTCAAATTCAATTTTGAAAATCCCTGTCCTCAAACTTAAGTTTCATATCCTCTTCTTAAGAAACATCCCTGCCTTACGTTCGTCTATTTGACTTTAATACTCATTCACTATTTCTGTATATTTTTAACATAGCATCTTGAAGAAAGAGAAGAAAAGAGGCCCTCTAAAATTTCACTTCTTTACTGTTAGAGTATATTGACATCTCTTGCTTCGTTGACTTTTTATTACAGTCCTGAGGTTAAAAAAAAAGAAGAAGAAGAAGAAAAGATTGCCGGTGTCAGCTCAACTCTTTTTCTATGGTTCCAAGTGAAGATTTCTGGCATTTCCTCTTTGCTTTCAGTTTTGTGGATTTTTTTTTCCTGCTTCATCTTTTTTTCTTCTGAAGACGTAAGGTGAAAAACAAACTTGAAGGTTTAGATTTTGGTTTTTGTTTTTTCCTTTTCCAAAGGTTTCCTGTCACAAAATGCCAACATAAAGGATAGCCTTGCACGGAGCCCCCTTTGCCTCTCCGCCTCCACAGCGGCCCTGGCATCTGTCAGAGAGGAAAGCTCCAATCTGGGCTCCCCGCTGAGCTGAGATGTGGCTGCCTCCCCCCAGCACAGGGCCACACCGCTCCGGAGCCAAAACACGGGACCATCTGATGTGAGTCTGGCCTAATGAAAGTCCAGCATGGGGCTAAATGAGTTTCCACCACTGCTGGGTGAGGGGCTAATGATAAAACAGCTCCCTGAGCTCACTGCTGCTGTTGGTATCTTTGTCGGGGCATATGGCAGTTGGCTGAGTGCCTCACTCGTGCGATTTCCTCCCAGATTTATCCTGAGAACGTGCGTTGTATTCCTGCTTTCTCTCTTCCACTCTGTCTCTCACTGGCCACTTTCCTGGCTCTTTCGTACTCTGATGTCCCTGTGAGACTGCTGGGTCATATACAGTTTCTTTCTGAAGTATATGTGAAACTTTTTTTTTTTTTTGTAATTGTGGATAGAAAAGCAGAAAAATGGAAGAGAGAAGGATATTGACTGTCACACCCAGTGGGTGGTTCTGTTTCCTTTGGATCATAGTAGCTAAAGGCATACATTTCACAGAACCAGAGGAACAATCAGCTTGAAACTTGTTGAATACAGGGATGCTAATTAAAAACTTCTTTATGGTGTGTTCTTCCCCCACCTTCCACACCCCATCCACCTTACCGCTTATATAATCCCCTGGACAAGCATTTAGGGTTTTATAAGACATGGTAAAAGTGTGCTTTGGGAATTTTTTTTTTCATTAAAAAAAATTTGAAGTCAACTTAGACTACAGTCAAATGCTAAACAAAATAATAGTTACTTTCCTTTATTGATTATCCTTATTTATTTATTTATTTATTTATTTTTTGACAGAGAGAAAAAGATTACAAGTAGGCAGAGCAGCAGGCAGAGAGAGAGGGAGGAAGCAGGCTTCCCGCTGAGCAGAGAGCCCGAGGCGGGGCTTGATCCCAGAACCCTGAGATCATGACCTGAGCCGGAGGCAGAGGCTTAACCCACTGAGCCACCCAGGCGCCCCTGATTATCCTTATTCTTAAAACATTGGAAGAAAGGACAAGTTTGGAAGATTCTAGGTTATGGGTGCACCGCACAGATAAGATTTGGAGTCCTGGATACATTGTTGTTTGATATATGTAGATTTGCCTCACAATTTGGATGGCCTACAATAAAAATAAAGCAATGAACCAAATCCTAAAAACATTACAAAAATGTATATTTTACTCTTTCAACATTTATGAGCTCATGAAACATAAATAAATACTTTGTTGCCAATTCTTACATTTTAATATTGCCTGCATATAATTGTAGCTGAATTTGATTTGTTCCGATCTATGATTTAGTCTTAGATCCTTTCTTACTGTTGTTATTAAATTACATGGAGGCTTAATGTAATGGTGTATTTTATCCTTTACATAAGAAAGGAGAACATTCAGGAGCAACAAGGTGAGGCAGAAGCTCCTACAGCTTAGTTTGATATTTAAAGTCCCAGTTTTTGGTTCTCTTTACCAAAGTATCTCTCTTTTATTTTGTTTGTCTGTTTTGTGGTTTTGGTCCCTGTCATTCAACTTCTGTTTCTGCCAGAGCACTAGGACTTAAATACTGACTATGTGAAATTTGCATAGCTTCAAGGAATAGTCCATTCTCATCTAAATATAAATGATCCTTTCATAAACTTGTGCTGAGAAGTTCTAAATGAAACCTTTTCAAAAATCACATGCTTCTCACTGAATGAACCCGTGTGTGTTATGAGGTTCCACATGGGCTCCCAGTGATCCCCCCGTGCGGGCCACGCGGTCAGTGATACCATCTAAATGAGATTGTTTTCTTGTACATGGCGTCGTGCAGAAATACCATCACGTTCCACATGCCTTATGCCCCATTTTAATTTATTCCCATGACAAAAACTCCATTAATATAATTTTGGAACAAAGTGAAAATGACAGGAATTTTCTGTGTCACTGAAAAACTAAGCCGCTTTCTTCTTAAGGAAATACCGCTTTAAAAACTCAAGAACATTTGGTTTCTAATTTACAAAATTTCTTTTTGGTGCAAACATGATCCACAAAATGTTTTCAAGTCGGCAGGATTAAAATAAACTATAACATTTCCCTATATTCCCTATAAAGACAGTACTTTGTAGGCTGTGTTATAAGTGTTTTAAAATGTAAATGTAAAATGTAAATGTAAAATGTAAATGTTATAAAATGTACATTGTTTTCTTGTTCTCTTTCCCGAAATGTAGTAGACTTTTTCAGATGCATATATGTTTGGAGGCTTGCCGTGAGTCAAACAGACTTGCATCTCTCATTCAGCAGTGATAGTCATATATCCCTACATGGTTCCTTACCTCCTGATAAATGTGAGATAATATGGAAGAGTAAGAAGAATGGTGGACTGGGGCGCCTGGATGGCTCAGCTGGGGAAGTGTTCAAGCCCTGCACTGGGCTGCACCCTGGGTATGGGGGCAACTACTTAACAAAAAATTAAAAAAAAATAGATACATGATAGATAGATAGATAGATAGATAGATAGATAGATAGATAGATGATAGATAGATAAAAATTAAAAAAAAATAGTGGACCAAAAGGCAAGAAACCTGAATCATCATCATCACAATTTTTCCACCTCTTAGGATCATGAGTTTCCTTTCTATTTAAAAATTATAATAGCGCTTAATTTACCCAGTCAGTTCTGTGCCTGACGCTTTATTCCTCCATGATCTCATTTAATCATCACAGCCACCCTGTGAGGTATGTGCCACCATCCCCATTTTAAACCCGCACTGAGGTTTAGAGAATTATAGACATGGACACAGCGTACCCAGTGAGGCGGACCGCAGAGTTTCAAACTTCCGCACTTCAAACCTCCATCTCTTCCAGAGGGATTCTCATGCTACCTTCAAACATGTTTATTCTTTGCAAGTCACAGTTCGGGGCTAGAAAAGTTTGCGGTTTGGTCTGGAAAGTTTCTGTCTTTCTCTCAGCTATAAAATCGTGAGCCTGCCGTGCTTTGCATAACTACCTTCTCAGCATCATGAAGTGAGTGAGACTGTGTGTGTGGAAAGGCCATCCAAGCCCCAGGACGGACCCACGCAGCCTTACAGGGAAAGTGCAGGGGAGACGTCAGCACCCAAGCACCAACGGACTGACATCGTTGATAGTTTAATCATTAGAATTGAAAATGTCAAGAATATCTGGGATCTTTTTAGCTACAGATGCTTTTTATGTTTTCCATGGTTTAATGAATTATCCTGCCTGGAAAAAAAAAAAAAAAAGATAATCTAGAAGAAAAGAAAAGATGTTAGCTTTTGCAGTTTAGACAAGCTTTTCCTGATTAGACCATTTATCTTCCAAAATATTAGCTTAATAAATGAAAAGTGCTTCTATAGTTACAGATCAAATCTGTAGATTTAAAAGGAACCATGGATTTTCTTTTAGTAAAGGCCTGTTTTTATATCCCTTCACTAAACAGTTTCTTAAAACATGTTTGTGGTAAAACTGGTGGACAAAAATTTACAAAGCCCTACTTGTAGTTAATCTTTTCTCTTCTTACTAAGACACTTCTTTTTTATTTAAGATTTTATTTATTTATTTGACAGACAAAGATCACAAGTAGGCAGAGAGACAGGCAGAGAGAGAGGGGAAAGCAGGGTCCCTGCTGGCAGAGAGCCGGATGCAGGACTCGATCCCAGGACCCTGAGTTGAAGGCAGAGGCTTAACCCACTGAGCCACACGGGTGCCCCACTAAGACACTTCTTTTTTTTTTTTTTTTTTCCCAGCAAGTGGTTGACAGGTTTTATCTGTCTATTGACACAGTACTACCATTTGTATATTATATAAATCTTAGCCCTCCTATGGTCCATATGGTGGTGCAGAGTTTTGAACCCCTTATTTCCCATAGAACTTTGTAATGTCTGTCAGCAAACATGTAACAGGATTCCAAGAACAACGCATTAAGACACTTTTTGATAGTTTTTGAAAATGTGCTTTATTAGAGGCTTGATGTATCTCTAGTGTGTTTTTGCCATCAATATGAAGCATTGAAATGTGGATTTATGTTTTCTTAAATTGAAAGAAGGAACTACCCCAAAAGTTCACACTTGGCTAATCTCTAATTCATTATATATGCATACAGATATACACGTATATGTATATCATACACACATATAGAGCTTATGTGTGTGTATATGTGTGTGCATGTACACAGACTTGGCTGGGTCTTACCTGTATGGCCAAGACTCATATAATTCATGATATAAATTCATTTGGCAACAGAATTACTTGATGCAAAAATCTTTTTTGCCTTAATTTATTTAGCTTGGGGTGATTATTCTTTAGGTATATTAATGTACTTAATAACAGGGTAATGTCTCTGAAAGAGCTCTCTGAAAGTGTTTCGTAATATACTATGCAGTATCTGCTGTATATTACCCTTGTAAAATATGAATCGTAAGTCAAAATTCTAAAACACATCCAGCACCAAGGATTACAGATAAGGGACAGTGGATCCAGATTTATTAAGCTTTAAAAACGTATGCACTAACACCCAACACAATGTAAGCACTTAATAAAATAAATATAAAAATAGCTTGGCAAAGTCTTTTATATGCATGACATCTATCTAATATGAATTATATGTTGATAATTGCAAGTAATAATAGCATAATGTGTAATAATAATAATACATAACTTAAGAGTTCAGGTTATTTTCATTTTGATCTTTCAGAATCAGAAGAGATAATTTTATCCCAAAACAATCTTATATTCTACAATATTTATTGCATAAGTAATATATAAAATTACTCATATGTATACATATATACTTATACATACAGACATACACAACTATGTGTGTATGTGTGTATATATATTATATTTCAACTTCCACCTGGTTCAAGTTTTGCTCAATCCAATGATGGTGTTTCTACTCAGCCATAACTTTTAGAGACTCCTAATCTGCATGAAAAATGCCTTATGTGGCTTGAAAATAAAAGACATCTCTCAAAGCAAAGAAATTATTGATGGAACAGAGAATACACAAATATATATTGTCTCATCCTACATGAGGGAAGGTAATATGAAAAAAACATCATATTTTACCATGTAGTTGCTGTAGGAACAATAACATATTTTGCTCATGGAAAATGTGTAGGTCCTTCATATAAGCACACTTTTAGTTGTTAGCAGTATAAAAATACTTTAGTGTCCCAGATGTGAATTTGGAGCAATTACTTTTGGATCAGTAGAACTGGGTGATATCAAGAAATCATACTGAAGTGATTTTAGAGTAGCTATGTGGCCTGCCTCTCAGAGGCTACATAACTTCTCTTACTTGTCCATTGTAGCAAGGTGAGTGAGAACACACAGAAACATGGACGGCAAAGCAAGTTTCAGAATTACAGACTTTAAAAAAGAAGTTTTGGAAAACACCTCAATTATTTAGATTTGTATCCAATGATTATACCATATAACTATATTTTGGATACAGGTGTATATAATAATGCCTATTTTGCATTTTTCCTCTTAAATTTCCTTCTTGAAATACAAGTTTGGGGATGCCTGGGTGGCTCAGTTGGTTAAGCAGCTGCCTTCAGCTCAGGTCATGATCCCAGCCTCCTGGAATCGAGTCCTCCATCGGGCTCCTTGCTCGGCAGGGAGCCTGCTTTTCCCTCTGCCTCTGCCTGCCACTCTGTCTGCCTGTGCCGGCTCTCTCTCCCTCTCTCTCTGACAAATAAATACACAAAATCTTTAAAAAAAATACAAGTTTGCTTCTGCCTAGACAAGTTGAGAGAACTATCTCATTATTTGACAGATTGCAATGTACTAATTGTTGGTTCTATATTTTCTTTCTATTAAGAATCTTTAGGAAAGTTCCAAATATACAGATTTTTTCTATATAAGGTAAATGCGTTTCTCTTATTCACAATAGAGTATACAGAAGGTCTTTTGAGGATCTCCTTTTAAATTCTTTTTTGCTTATCATGATTTTTAATTTTAAAAAATTCCACAGATTACTTTACGTATAGGACACCGCATTTTGCTTTTGGCCAAGAATTTTAAGACTCTTTACAAACATTAACAATTGCTGTATGCTGATAACAGTCTTCACATCACTCTAGGGCATGGAAATATTATATATGCTCTTTCTGAGTGGAGTGATTTGGTCATTTATGCTTATTAATTGGTGATAGTTCAGGGTATAAAAACTCAAGACTTCATTACATCCCATTCGAAAAGCCATCAGCTCTCCTCTTTGTAGTTGAAATAGGAGACTCGTTGTACGCATTAGTCTTTATAGTCGCGAGTGGAATATAAACGTATTTTAGTGGGGCTATAATCACAGCCCATGTGAGCAGGAGTGAAATCCCTTTCTAAACCAGGTTAACACGGGCACATTACACCTCCACCAATCAATCCTGCAACTCCAACATAGTTCCCAAAGGGGTCATGAATGAACTCTGCTTGGCATGAATGAGACCTCTCCTTGGCAAGATGCAGGTATAACTTCAAAACCTTTGACACTAATACAGGGCAATTAGCCTTTATACAGTGTTTTCCAATCATCAGCTTATACATAAAACATCCTTATAAGCTATGTATTATAGTTCCATTTCACAGCTGTGAAAACCAAGAAAGCCGTTTACTCTTGAACTGAAGAGGTGGCATAATCTTGGTTCCTAGTCCTCTTGATGCTCATATTGATTGAAAAGCAGAGCTAAAGTGCTACGGTTAGGGAATGGCTTCTGGAATTCAATGATAAAGAAACTAGACACAAACTACAGGACAATGCAAGTTCTAAGAATTTAAATTCTTTCCTATTTCTATAGCATTGCATTGTTTAATTTATCCGGTTCTCCAGTGGAGGGATCACAGAGAATCAGTTGTGGATCCCATTTTCCTTCTGGTTTTTTTTTTTTCCTTATTGTTACCACATATTCTTCCCCATTTTTCAACAGGTTAACTTCACTCTTGTCATGTTTTATACACAAGAAGAAAAATTCAATACATAAATCTGAAAAGATTTGGGTGGCAAACACCAAAATTGAAGTCATTTTCCTATTCAAATTGTAGTTTATTTTACCAACTTCATGTTGGAGAAACTAACTTGGTTGCCCAGTTTTTGTTTTTCTCTGTTACATGCTTTAAAATTGCTAGGACCAACTGAGCTAATGTATAAGAAAGAATCTACATCAGTTTGTGAGGCAAACCCACTTCAAATTCACTATGTTTAGGAGGGCAGAGGTATGGAAATACCCTATACATAGAAGTCTTGGACTGGGGAATGAAACACATTCTCTCATTTTTTTTTAAAGCTGTTTGACAAGTTTTGTCCAAATATTAAAGTGACAACCTGATCTGGGTCCTTGGTGACTCCAGGCCATGGACAGCTCCTGATTCAAAACGCCAGACGTTAGATCTTTGACCAAGCTTAGAAGGTTGTTTCTTGTTATATTAATCAAAATGAATTTGGGGCTATTGATACACAATGCCAAATGTGATCATAAACTATTTAGAATGAGCAGGGCCCAACAAGGAAATAATGAAAACTATTATTAAGAATTTGAGAACTAGGGACGCCTGAGTGGCTCAGTTGGTTAAGCGGCTGCCTTCGGCTCGGGTCATGATCCCAGCGTCCTGGGATCGAGTCCCGCATCGGGCTCTCTGCTCAGCAGGGAGCCTGCTTCCTCCTCCCTCTCTGGCTGCCTCTCTGCCTACTTGTGATCTCTCTCTGTCAAATAAATAAATAAAAATATTTTAAAAAAAAGAATTTGAGAACTATATCATATCAGAAGTAGAGTTCTGATAGGTTGAATGTGGCAGATTCCTTCAACTCATTTTACATCGTTTTGCTTATACATTAAAAAAAATTAAGTCCCAAGTTACCTGTAAGGTGAATTTCCACAAATGAGATTTTCTTAATCTCATAGAATTTTGTTTTGACTTTATATCCATTCACATTTTAACTATGAGAGACTGCTAATTTTGCATGGCCCTTGGCTCCTTTTTATCATTTCAGTAAAGAAATTCTCTGGGAGAGTATCTTTAAAAGAAATTGGAAAGGAAATATTTTATAATTTGGAGATCTTATGATATAAGAAACTTTCCCATAATGAGAAAATATTTGTCTTGCAAAGAATATTTGTCTTACGATGTTGCTTTAATTTCAGTACATGGAGTACATTAATATTTATAACATTTCAATTCCTGTTCAGTTAAACAAAATGTTTACCATAGACTTTGCGTAAAATTAGACAACACCTTTCATAGAACCACCCACATTTTCTACACATGGATCTTGCTTGTCTCTGGCTTCTTTTCTAGTCCAGTTTTCAGCCCACCCTTGCTTGAAAATTCATTCAAACAAGTAATACAAAGAGCTACTATTTGGAGCCATTTCTTATGTGCCAGACACTATAGTAAGTTCATCACATATATCATTGCATTGTTTCTCACAACTCAGAGAAGTACGAATTATTATCTCCTTTTTAGGGAGCTGGGGTACAGAGAGATTAATTTCCTGGCTTATGATCATGTTTGGAAAGTGGTGGATCTAGTTTGATATCAAGTTAGACTGGCACTAAAACACGTCCTTTTAACCACTACATTTTTCTTAGATCAATCCATCCTTATAAAATATAATTTTGAAGAGAACAGAGAGGAGGTTAGGTTGAGGAAATATTGCTTATCCCCATGTTTTAGGATAAATTGTTTAACCTACTAGATTCTTAAGTCATTTTCTAAAAAATGGAAGTAATCTCAACAGTTTGAGAAACCTCACCAATCATTTAGGAGTGTGCCTGGAATCTATTAGGTTGATAATTCTCAAATTTGAAAATCCACTCATTTATTCAACAAACATATACTGAACACCTAACTGGTGATCTGATACAGGTGTGTGTCACACATACATGACCAAGACCAATGAGAACTTGGCTTCCATGACTCTTGCATTCTGGAATGGAAACGAATAATTTAAAAAGTAACTCAAGTACTATCAAGATAATTTCAGACTATGAGAAGCTCAAGGAAAAAAAAAGAGCGAGGTGATAGAGAACAGTCTGTACAGAGACTGCATTGATATTGGTGAGAATAAGCTTCTATCATCAGGAATTGTGAAGGTAAATAACTGAGTAGAAATTATAAAATGTGGAGAAAGGGGAACCCTCCTACACTGTTGGTGGGAATGCAAGCTGGTGCAACCGCTCTGGAAAACAGCGTGGAGTTTCCTCAAAAAGTTGAAAATAGAATTACCCTATGACCCAGCAATTGCACTACTGGGTATTTACCCTAAAGATACAAACGTAGTGATCCGAAGGGGCACGTGCACCCGAATGTTTATAGCAGCAATGTCTACAATCGCCAAACTATGGAAAGAGCCTAGGTGTCCATCAACAGATGAATGGATAAAGAAGATGTGGTATATATACACAATGGAATACTATGCAGC
>PISX010021161.1:0-34160 GCA_004024625.1 Mellivora capensis
GGAGGAGGGGAAGAAGCAGCATCCCAATGAATCCCAATTCCAGACATAGTCTTATCTGTCTCCACTGTGTAGAAATACCTCCACATCAATGGAACCATTGTTGTGCATTCTAGTGGGAACATTCTACTCTTGGTAATTAAGACTTCTAGATGAGAAGAGCTAAGGTTACAGAAATGAGAAGCCAAACTTTTACAATTGTGTTATTAGTTGTGAGAAGCTCCTCCCAAACAGTGTGCTCTTGTCATGGAAAAAAAAGGCAACATGTATTAACTGTTGGTCCATATCATAACCCATAAAATAACACTCCAATTTGGTAAGGTGCTGTCTCCAAGCTGGTACCATCACCGAGTCTTCAGCAGACCATTCCAACATTTTTGTAAGACCAGCTGCTTCTGCATTTTGAGACACATGATAAGACTAGGTGAATCTCTTGCTGCATATGCTTATGGTAAAATGAGTTCCTTGGTTGGAAGCAATGTTGTATGTAATACCTTGATGGTGAAAAGGAACGCCGTAAGTCCATGGACAAGTGTGATGGTAGAAGCCAATGGACAGAGAGAAATAACCCATATTCAGATAACAATCAGTGAGGACAAATGATAGTTCCTACTTAATGATGGAAGGGCTCCAATGTAACTGACCTACCATACCAGGTGGGGCTGGCTGGTCCCTCAAGGGAATAATGCCATATAAGGGGTTCAGCACTGCTGTTAGCATATTGTGCACTCAACAGTAGCCAGATCAGTCGTAGTGTGAAAAGGTCCATGTTGTTAAACTGAGGTATGACCTGCCTTTCTGATGTCATGGCCACTTTATTCATGAACCCTGAGTGAGCAACAGGGTGGTTGAAAAAAAGAGAACTCACTCATATCAACAGGATAGTTATCCACTTCACTGTTGTGAGGCTCCCTTAACATGGATGCCTTTTGGTTGATATTTACATTGGGTACAAATATGTTTATACTCTCTGCCTCTCCTAAATCAGGTTCCCCAAAACAGAGCCTGAGACAGAGAGGTTCATATATCTGTGATTTATTTTTCAAGCACTCTCAGGAGAATCTGATAAGGGAATGAGAGAAGCAGGGTAGGAAAGGGAAAAGAAATAAGCAAGAATGTGGTCTCAGGTGAAGTCTAGCTTCATTCTGATTCCACAGGGAGGTCTGGAGGGTAAACAATTACCACAGAACATGTCCCATCTTGAGCCAAGGGCTTTTGCATTTCCACCTTGGTCAGTCATTGACTATAGGCTGACAGGACAAAGCAGCAGCATCATTCCTAGGCACCTCTGAGCAAATAACCTTGGTTGTTCAAGGATAATCCTCCTGAGAAAGCTGCAAGTATGAGGCATTCCTGAGCATCCACTAAGCTCAGAGATATGCATACAAATTAAGCATTAAAAGGATCCTATTTCAGGGTACCTGGCTGGCTCTGTTGGTAGAGCATGTGACTCTTCGTCTCGGGTTGTGAGTTTGAACCCCACATTGGGCATGGAGCCTGCTTAAAAAAAAACAAGTGATCCCATAACTAGTGGTCTTTATTCCCTTGTATAGATCCAGATTTCTTTCTGGAATCATTTTCCTCCTGCCTGAAGGACATCTTAATATTTCCTGTTGTGTGTGATGTCATAGTGATTTAATTCTTTCAGACTTTGTTAAATCTAACAACATCTTTCACCTTATTTCACCTTCATTTTTGAAAGATATTCTTATGGAGTATAGAATTCTAGTTTGACAGTGTTTTTTTTTTTTCTTTTAGTACTTTAAAGATATTGCTCTATTATCTTCTCACTTGCATTGTTCCCAACAAGAAATCTGAAATCATTCTCACTCTTGTTCCTCTATACATAGCATGCTATTTTTCTCTGGCTATTTTTAAAATGCTCTCTTTATCACTGGTTTTAAGCAATTTGATTACATGGGCCTCTATGTTTTCTTCATGCTTCTTATGCTTGAGCATTTGTGAGGTTTCATATATATACATCTGTATGTAAGTATTTATAGTTCCTATCAAGTTTAGGAAATTTTCTTTCTTTTCCTTTTTAGATTTATTTTTTTGACAGAGAGAGAGAGAGAACGAAAGCAGGGGGAGTGGCAGAGGGAAAGAGAGAAGACCCCCCCACTGAGCAGGGAGCCTGTTGTGGGGCTCCATCCCAGAACCCTGGAATCATGACCTGAGCTGAAGGCAGACATCCTTAACCGACTGAGCTATCCAAGGGCTCAAGTTTAGGAAATTTTCAATCATTATTTATTTAAATATTTTTTCTCTCTTTCCCTCTCTCTCTGGAGACTCCAACTATACTTGCACTAGGCTGCTTGAAGTTGTCTTACAGTTCACTTATTAATTTTCATCTCTAAAAGCTCTATTTGAGTGATTTTTAAACATCTTCCATGTCTCTACTTAACTTTTTTGAATATATGTATATTGTCATGACATTTTTTGGTTTAAAGTAGGCTCCATGCCCAGCATGGAAGCCACCATGGGCTTTGAACTCAAACCCCTGAGATCAAGACCTGAGTGAGATCAAGAGTCAGACACTTGGGGCGCCTCGGTGGCTCAGTGGGTTAAAGCCTCTGCCTTCGGTTCAGGTCATGATACCGGGGTCCTGGGATCGAGCCCCGCATCGGGCTCTCTGCTCGGCGGGGAGCCTGCTTCCTCCTCTCTTTCTGCCTGCCTCTCTGCTTACTCGTGATCTCTGTCTGTCAAGTAAATAAATTAAAAAAAAAAAAAAAGTCAGACACTTAACTGACTGAGCCACCCAGGCTCCCTCATGGTTGTAATTTTTAATATCTTTGTCTGCTAACTCTTCTATCTGTGTCCATTTTGTGTGGTTTCAACTGAATATTTTGTCTCCTCGTTATGGGTCATATTTCCTACTTCTTTGTGTTGCCTGGCAGTTATTTATTGGATAGAAGGTGTAAAATTTACTTGTCAGGAATGGACATTAGTGTTTGAATAAACATTCCTGAGCTTTGTTCTGGGACACTATTAAGTTACTTGAAAAGTGCATTTATCCTTTTGGGTCTTGCTCTGATGATTTGTTAGGAGGAACTTCCACAGTGCTCATTGTAGGGCTAATTATTTCCCATTACAAAGGTAAGACACTTCTGTGTACTTTACCCAGTGCCCTGTGAATCTTGAGGTTTCATAGTCTGGCTGGTGGGCAGGAACTATTCCTGGTTCTGTGTGAGCACTGTGCATTGCATTGTTACCTCTCATAATTTTGGTGCTGCTTTCCCTGTCCTCATGTCATTTCCTATTTTTCTTTCTTTTTTTTTTTTTAAAGATTTTATTTACTTATTTGAGAGAGAGAGAGAGCATGAGCAGGGGGCAGAGGCGGAGGGACAGGGACAAGCAGACTCTCCACTGATCAGGGAGCCTGACACAGGGCTCAATCCCAGGATTCTGAGATTATGACCTGAACTAAAGTCAGTTGCTTACCCGACTGAGCCACCCAGGCACCTATTCAAGTTGTTTCCTTACATGCATTTGCTGATCCATATTCTGCTGAATACTTGAGAGTACTCTACAGGTCTCTGGGTTTCTCTCCATTGCAGTTCTCTCCTCTTTGGTAACCCATCCTGAGAACTCCAGCTTTCTTGTTCTCCTCCAGACTTTCAGCTCCTCCTCAACTCATGGAGTCTGCGGGGCTCTGTCAGGGTTTCCCTTCCCCCACCAAGGCCTGGCAGGGCTCACCTTGTTTCTTGTCAGAGATCACTAGTCCTTTATTACTTGATATTGAGTGTCTTGAAAAATCCCTGTTTTACATGTTTTGTCTGCTTTTTGGTTGCTCAGGGGGGAGGGTACCTCCAATTCCTGTTCTCCATCTTGAGCTGAATTGGAAGTCCTCTCTATTGTTATTTTTATTAGTTTCTTACATTATCCAACTGGTTTATTCTTTTCCTAACCTTTTGAGCAGAATGTTTAATTCATATAATGTCACTCTTACTTATAATGATATTCCTTTTCATCATAGCTTTAACCAGAATTCATAAATTTGGCCATAGAGGGTTTTTCTTTTTAATTTTTTTATTAACATATGATGTATTATTAGCCCCAGGAGTACAGATCTGTGAATCATCAGGCTGACACACTTCACAGCACTCACCATATCACATACCCTCCCAATGTCCATAACCCAACCACCCTCTCCCTTTCCCCTCCCCTCCAGCAACCCTCATTTTTTTGTGAGATTAAGAGTCTCTTATGGTTTGTCTCCCTCCCGATCCCATCTTGTTTCATTTATTCCTTTCCTACCCCCCAAACCTCCCACATTGCCTCTCAACTTCCTCGTATCAGGGAGATCATATGATAATTGCCTTTCTCTGATTGACTTATTTCATTAAGCATAATATCCTCTAGTTCCATCCACGTTGTCGCAAATGGCAAGATTTCATTTCTTTTGATGGCTGCATAGTATTCCATTGTGTGTGTGTGTGTGTGTGTGTGTGTGTGTGTGTATATATACCACATCTTCTTTATCCATTCATCTGTTGATGGACATCTAGGTTCTTTCCATAGGTTGGCTATTGTGGACATTGCTGCTATAAACATTTGGGTACACGTGCCCCTTCAGATCACTACATTTGTATCTTTAGGATAGTAGTGTGATTGCTGGATCGTAGGGTAGCTCTATTTTAAACATTTTTGAGAAACCTCCATGCTTTCCAAAGTGGTTGCACCAGCTTGCATTCCCACCAACAGTGTAGGAGGGTTCCCCTTTCTCCGCATCCTCGCCAGCATCTGTCATTTCCTGACTAGTTAATTTTAGCCATTCTGACTGGTGTTAGGTGGTATCTCATTGTGGTTTTGATTTGTATTTCCCTGATGCTGAGTGATGTGGAGCACTTTTTCATGTGTCTGTTGGCCATCTGGATGTCTTCTTTGCAGAAATGTCTGTTCATGTCCTCTGCCCATTTCTTGATTGGATTATTTGTTCTTTGGGTGTTGAGTTTGATAAGTTACTCATAGATTTTGGATGCTAGCCCTTTATCTGATATGTTGTTTGCAAATATCTTCTCCCATACTGTCAGTTGTCTTTTGGTTTTGTTAACTGTTTCCTTTGCTGTGCAGAAGCTTTTGATCTTGATGAAGTCTCAATAGTTCATTTTTGCCCTTGTTTCTAGAGGGTTTTTCTTATTGGTGCTTTCATTTTCTCTATAGACAATTTTTTAAAATTCCCAAATGATGGGAGTATTTATTGTTGATTATACTATTATTTTTTCTAACATTAACTAGAATTTCTAATATTATTCTAACATAATTAACATTAACTAATGTAGTTTTCTCACATTGTGATTAAAGGGTGTGGGGAAGCATACCCCATAGTGGTTAGTAGCTGCATTCTTGAGTCAAAAAGCTGAGATTTAAATCCCTGCTCTGTCTTTCCTGGCTATATGACCTTGGGCAGAGAATTTAACCTAAGGCTCAATTTCTTCATTTGTAAAATTGAAGTAATGATCATACCTATCTCGGGTGGTTGTCCCGAGGGTTAAATTAAGACAATACATGTGAATCATTTAGCACATAGTAAATACTAAACAAATCTTAGTTAAAATTTCTATTTGGGGAAACTTTTGGGAATTTTTTGGTCAACTTTTGCTGTTCAATTGGCACTTGCAAGAAATGAAAAAGGGAGGGGCGCCTGGGTGGCTCAGTGGGTTAAAGCCACTGCTTTCGGCTCTGGTCATGATCCCAGGGTCCTGGGATCGAGCCCCACATCGGGCTCTCTGCTCTGCGGAGAGCCTGCTTCCTCCTCTCTCTCCCTGCCTGCCTCTCTTTCCTACATGTGATCTCTGTCTGTCAAATAAATAAATAAAATCTTAAAAAAAAAAAAAGAAATGAAAAAGGGTATTCTCTGTACATATAAAGTTCAATACAGTAATACATGCTCTTGATCCCAGCTCCATACCCCCTTGGTTCCCTCTGAGTTTGCCTGCAGCTGTAAGGGACAATGTGCTGACAGTCCCCTCAAAAACCTATACATCTCTTCTTATCTGCTTGAAGATGGCCAGCAATGTTTGGGACTTAAAACTCTCAGAGATAATTCTCAGCCAGTGAAGGACAGAGGAAAGTGGATAAATATTCCAGCTTTGCTGTCCCTGGAGAGGTCATATCTAAGATACATTCTATATGTTCTTCAAAGGATCTCCCGGAGGAACTGAGCTTCAGTTACCCACAGGTGAAACCTGCTCATAATGCACCCTGGACAGGGCTTTCCTCCTTCCTGGCTCACTGTCCCTGCTCTTTTTCTTTTGCTTCCTGAGATTACCGCCTAAATAAACTATCTGCACAAGACCTCACCTCAGAATCTGTTTTCCGGAGGAACACAGACTAACACAGATATATATGTATTAGATTATCCTAGTAATTGTACAGTCCCCATCCGCTAAGTGTGGTTCTCAAATCTCCTTTCATATTATAATCAACTGGAAATAAATACATCAAAATTTCTAGGTATTGTCAAATAAGAAACATCCAGATTTAGTAAGGAGAGACTACTGGAAGGGACTAACGCAAAGGAGGGTGAGAGGAACTGCTGCTGCAAGGAGAAACTCTGACATAAGATCTTGAAGGGTAGACAAGAGTTTTTCTTTATACAGAAGAGTAAACAAGACTAGAAGGAACTAGGTGTGGAGAAGTGGGGTTAAAGAGTGATCTAATGAAAGAGTAGATCACAGAATGTTTTCCCCTGAGCAGGAATTCTCTGCCTTTAGCACTTGTGGTTCTTGATCACACTGCTTCAAAGAATGAAGAGGTAGACCAGAAGAGTGGTGGGCAGCAAAGCAAGTTTACTGAGTGATAGTACAAAGCTCCCAGAGAGGGACAGATCCAAGAGGGTTGCCCTCAGAGTTTCTAAGTTTAGGGGTTTTTTTGAGCTGTTTTGTGGAACTATCTTAAGCAATCAGGGTGTGCTGCGTCATACCAAACAGTACTTTCATCATGTTATCTACTATTAGGTTAATGTCAACGTGCTGAGGGGTCTTTTTTGCTGACATCTGGGAGCTTATGTCTTAACTGCCCCTTGCCTGTGATAGTGACAAATGTTTTGTGGGTAATTGTCTTATTCTAGGACGTTCTACAGAAGTCATTTCTGCGAAGGCTGCAAAGCAGAATGTCAGTGCAATCCTGTCTAAGCTGCAAAACAGGATGTTAATGCTGTTTCATTTTAGCTATCCTGACTCCATATTTTCTTGTTGGGGACCCTGGCCTGGACTACCTCACTGTCCAACTAACTCCTTAGAAGGAGAGATTGTTAAGAAGGAGTTATGTGTTGGCTCATGCTGGGGGCAGGTCAAAGCTCAGGGACTTGGAAGAAGGAGAGAATCTTAACCAAGGTTTGGTTAACCAGCATTTTGTTCTGATGGGTCAGTAGAAACAAGCAGTTCAGCTAATCATTTATGAGGCCATGGGTGGTGTTCGGTCCCCCAATAATGGGTCCATGATTAAAGGAGCAAGACTGATATAAAGCGAAGGTCAAGCAAAGCTTTATTCCACGCCAAGCATCAAGAATCAGACCGAACGTTCAGGGACGCACCTCTTACAAGAGAGGGTGACCCTTCTCTGTTTCACAAACTAGCTTTTAAGGGCAAAGGCCATGGGGTCGGGCCTGGCCACGCACAGGTGGCCAATGAGATTGTAACACATAGAGGAAACCCCACAGTGATGCTAGGTGACCAACTGAATTACAATTTACCCTATAGTAGACATTTGACCTAGCCTATCACACCTTAGTTAGAATTGGTGCCCAAAAGGCTCCCAAAGGGCAGGGCCCATACTCCTTGGTAGCTAGGGAGACAGTATGCAACTCCCCACTGATGGGATGTCTCCACCTGGCCTGACCCACCCTTGTATCTGGGCTTTGTTAGCTGGAGCTGGTTTCTGGGACTTGTTTTTAAGTAAATCCCCTAGGGGAAGGGGAGCAGGGACAGTGTAAGGGTTAAACAACAAGGTTATTGTTTAACCTTAATGGAAGCCTCTTGCTAAATACACAGGAGGGTCTGTGCCTAGTCTTGCCATAGGTAAATAAGGGGGCATATGTGAGTCTTACCTAAGTCATATGGGAAAGGATGGTTCTTTGCAGTAATTCTTTTCCAGAACACAAAAGAGGTTGTGTGTGTGTGTGTGTGTGTGTGTGTGTGTATTTCTAAACTGTCACTATTTTCCAGGAGCTCAGGTAAAATTCAACACTGTCAGGATGGAGCTTAGACAACAATAGTTTCTAGAAGCATTACTCCCCAAGATAAGGTATAAATTACAATAAAAGACTTGAGAGACCCATCAACTAATTCAAATGTGTAGACCTTATTCAGGTCTAATTCAAATAAAACTTTTTTAAAATGACATTTATAAAACAATGAGAGATTTGAACACTGAATCCTTGATGAAGTTAAAGAACTGCTGTTTATTTTTCAGGTATGATAACAATATTGTGCTCATGAATTTTTAATTTTAAAAAAGTGATGATGGTGCTAAGTTGCTCCCGCCAGCGATAGGTTCCGCCACTCACAGAAAGAGAGAGAGAGGGGGAGTGAGTCGGGGAAGTCGCACGGGGAGGGAGTTGGGGAGGTCCTTTTATTGGGTTGAGGTAGGGCATAGCCTTGCACCCATATAAGGCAAGGTATGTGGTGATCAGAGGGTATGGGGCAGGGAAAGTGTATCGGACCAGAATACAGCATGGGCTCGAGTCCATACATGGCAAGGTATGTGGTGATCGGAAGGCATGGGGCGGGGGAAGTCCTTGATGGGCAGTCCTCAATTGGGAAGTTCCTGGGTGGAGAGTTTCAGTTTCCTGGCGGAGACGTGGAGGCCGCAGTAAGGACGTCGGGAAAGTCCGCCATCTTGGAGAGGGTTGGCGGGAAGATCCGCCATTTTGGAGCCCGGGTTTCCCAGCCCACCCGTCAGATGGTATTGTGGTTATGTTTTTAAAAGATTCCTTACATTTTAGAGCTCTCACTGGACAAAATGTTTATATATTAAAATATATGATTTCTGGGATTGCTTTTAGTATAAAAAGGGGGAAAGTGGGTAGAGAATTAGCTGTCCATGACTTGGTAAAATTGCCAGCACTGAGGTGGTGGGTACCCTGGATTCATTAGGCCAGTCTGTTTACTTTTGCATAGGTTTGAAATAAAAAAGCTTTTCAAAAGAAACCCCTTAATTATTTTTAATTTGCAACCCATGTTTAAAAACTGCTTTTCATAGCTTTATTTTTTGTCTGCTCAGCAATCAAAACCTGAAAGATGTTTGTTAAGGGTTCCCCTCCCCCAATTATTACATTTTTATCCATTTCTCCTTGTATTTCCTGTGATGCTGGGTTTATAGATGTCATTGCTTTGTTATTTGTCACATGGAGGTTTATGAGAGATTGCCTTGGAAAAATAATACATGCTCATGGCAAAAAAAATTATATATATAGCAAGCAATATTTAAAAGAGTATAATGAAAAACAAATTTTTTTTCACCTCAAATTTCTAACTTTCAGCCCTTCTCCTGTGTGTCCGCCACAATTACTGATTTCTCTGTCTCCCCTGAAGAATAAAGATATATATATATGTAGAACATGTGTATAAGATATATATTATATATATAATATATATACATATGTACGTGTATATACCTGAATGTCTTTTTTTGAATATAATTGGGACCCCAGTGTTTTACACTCTGTTAGACTGCTTGCATTTATCACTTAAATCACTTAAATCTTGTACAGAAAATAGCTACAGTGGAAACTGTGCGCCTCAGCACACCCGGCAGCCTAAATGAATCAGTTTCTGAGAGCTATTTTACAACTCTGTAAATTATAGATAACAATGCAAAGTAATTCCTGTCTGTCGACATGCAAATCAATTCCGGCCAGTGCAGGGACAAGCTCCCCCACCAGTGGAAAAACCAGTTTTGCCTCCGTTTTGCTCATTTATCTCAACATTCCTTTACTCCACAGAAATTTGTCCTCCTTTGATTTCTCCTGTGAGCCAGTAGTGACATCTGCCTAGTTACAAGCAAATTAAATCTGTAGCATGTGTTCATTTTATATCTGCATGAGAGTCTTTTTTTTTTTTTTTGAGAATTATTCTTTAACGGTGTTTAGCCAATTGGTTGAACATACAACTCATGGGATGTGAGGAAAACCCAACTTTATTTTTATCTCTCATTGCCCCTGTATGAGTAACTGTATGTATCAGTAACTCATTTAATCTGTTCCAATCATTTGCTTCAACAAGGCTTTGATAAATATGCTTTTACTTGTGTTTTTAAGTCAAATTTAATTACACTTGTAGGATGACTTCCTAGAAGGACTAAATCACTCTCCGAAGAAATTATACCCATTTATCTTCCCACTAAGAGTGTATAAAAATGATGGTTTTTCATATTCTCTGACCACAGCACATTATCAAACCTTTAGATCTTTTCCAGTCTGGTTGGTGAAAAATGGAATCTTAACTTAAACATATATTTCTTTCATTATGAATTAGATTGGCATATTTTCATACAATATAAACCATCAGTTTTCTTTATCTGCCTATTTATGTCCTTTGCCCATTTTTTTCTATTATTTTGATTATTTTGATATTGTTAATAATAACAGATTGGCCCTCTGTCACGGGTGTTACAAACATCTTTTCCCACAATGGAGCTGGGGCTACAGTGAAGAGATCGGGCCAGTACAACTCAGTGGGTTTAGAACGTACCTGCATCTAGAAAGGCTATGTCTCTCAAACCTCCTGCCCTCCAGATGTGACTGAGTCCTCACCTTCTCATTCACAATCCCTCAGCAATGAAAATCTAATTGAAGTGCAAGAAAAAGGGTGCATTGAAAAGTCACCATGGAAACTGACCCTCCCACAGCATTTACCATTCAAGGGCTTCTACAGGCATTCATGTAACAACAAATTAGCAAAGAAAGATTTCCAGACTCACAACCCTAATTTTGAATGCAGTTTGAAGGTGCTTAGAGGCAAGAAGAATGCCTGTGGTTTCCATAGGGAGATTACTAGGAAAAGAATTGTCTTCAGCTCCAGCTTCTGTGGAGGATAATTTGTTGAGACATTAGACTGTATTTTGTTTTTGCTGCAATTTTCCACCCTCCCCTACCTTCTGCTGATGGTTGCCAGTTCACAGTGCTTAGTGGGCCTTAAGTCTAAAGACTACTTCTGGTCTGCCTTTAGTGAAAGTCTGGACTCACTGAAGATGTTAAACGAGGTGGGAAAGCGTGTGCAGAGGAAAAATCCATTCTCTTTGAAGGGCAGAGAAGTCAATGAAATCAGGAGGACAGGTTCTGCCAGGGGTAACGACCTATGGCCACTGTTGAAAGCATCCAGGATGGTGATTGAAGGGGAGAAAATCTGCCACCCCAAAATGTGTCTCTTTGGCATGTGAATTATTTTTGGCTGATTTGTTTTTAAGAAACAAAAGGCTCAGGAAGAAGCTTTGACTGTCCCCCTGACTGCCTAAAAGAATTTAGACAGAGGACCTGCTCTAGGAAGGGAGCATTCACCATGGATAACTACAGCATAATATGAATTGGGGTGGTAGACAGGAAGCAAGGTAGCAAAGTCTGTTTGCATAAGTTCCTCTCTATGTCCATTGTTTCTGGATGGTCCAGCAAACATCTGATTACCAAATGTTTATCTTTTTCATCTTCCTGTGATTTATCTTTCTTCCTCATGAAGTCCCAGACCACCACCACCTCCTTCTCCTTAGCTCTAGATAAGCCTCAATTGCCTGACTGACTGTGGCTCTCATATTCTTATAAGTCCACCTATATATGTATATAACTAAATATGTATGTAACTATGTATGTAACTAAATTTAATTTTTTCCTGTTAATCTGCCTCACGTCAATTGAATTCAGCAACTCAAAAGAACCTTGAAGGGTAAATGAAAATTTTTCCTCTGAACAGTGACAGAAACTGATCAAAGATGGCTAACTGGCTAGTGATCTTAGGGAGGCAGCGACGGAGGCTCTGAGAATTCCAACTGTAACAAAAAAAATCCCAGTCCCAGTGCAGGAAAAGACCAGAGGCCTGGTCACTTTCAAATGACACTGAGCATCTCAGCCCTAACCACTCTGGGACTATTGATGCTTCCTGTTACCTAGGGGTACTCCCAAAATCTATGGTTGACTTATCATGGATCAGGATGGCTAGGGGAGTCTAAGCAATGACTGAGGTAGACTTTACCATCATTTTGACTGGCTGAGGGCTCAAAATTATGCTTCATATAATTTTAATAATCTTATATTTATATGCCAAAGTTTATAGAGTGATATTCATACTCAAAGTACTTTTTAGGACTAGCATTTTGGGAAGTTTCAGCCAGTCAGCTATGGTACAAAAGCCCCACCACAAAAAAAGTACATTTCTGATGTAGTTTTAATTTTGTTCTTCCACTTAGTAAATGCTTATAAATTTTATGCATAACTTTTGCTATATTTTTCTTGAATTTTTCTAATTAGTTATGGCTTTTTTATGGGAACAAGTAGATTTCCTAAAAAGGTACTTTGGTTATGACATTTTTGCAGTAGGAAATCCATTCTAAGTTTTTATTTTGTCACCTTGCAACCAGAGAAGGCCAAAATCAGGGATGGTATCGATGGTTCTCTACTGCCCTCCAGTGGGAAGCTGGATGGAGGTGGTAACATTTTTGGAGTGAAAGAGACTGGTATATATTTCTACGTAGGCATGTAAAAATATAGATAGAAATAAAAAGAACCAAAGGCTATTTTTCTCCCAGTATGTTCAGAAATAAGTGAACTGTTGAATGATGAGTCATTTAGTACCATGCCTTCTAAGGCCACATTTATGGATTTACTGGGGCACCTGCGTGGCTCAGTGGGTTAAAGCCTCTGCCTTCGGCTCAGGTCATGATCCCAGGGTCCTGGGATCCAGCCCCGCATCAGGCTCTCTGCTCAGCAGGGAGCCTGCTTCCTCCTCTCTCTCTCTCTCTGCCTGCCTCTCTGGCTACTTGTGATCTCTATCTGTCAAATAAATAAACAAACAAACAAAAAAACTAAAATTGACTTACTTATACATACTTATGTAATTATGATGATGTACTCTTATAAACAAACATTCTTCTTAGTAGAGAATCATTAAAGCATTAAAGAAAATGTATGCAGCTTCTCAATTTCTCCATGTTTCTGATTGATATCATGGCAGATTTACATTAACAAGTTTATTTAGCACATCTGTGTGAGGCTTAAAATTTGACACTTTTTAAATTATTTTTAAGGATTTTATTTATTTCTTTGAGAGAGAGAGCACATTTGGGGGGCTTGTGTGGCAAAGGAGGAGGGAGAAGCAGACTCCCTGCTGAGCAGGGAGCCTGAGGCAGGACTGGATCCCAGGATCAGGAACCATGATCTGGGCTGAAGGCACAAACACTCAACCGAATGAACAACCCAGGCACCCCAATCTGACACTTTTTAAAATTCATCTTTCTAATATCCAAATTAATGCATTAGGTACTACAAACAGTAGTAGTTGCAAACCAAGGCTCTATAGGGTTTTGTGTTTGTAAACAAATTTTCAAAACTTATTAATTCATCTTAGACAACTAAAACAAAAAGCATGACAACATTTATGTCCCTCCTGGTGATGGCAAATCTGGGGTATGGTACAAAGACATACATGGTTACCTTAACTTTGTTCAATAAATGGTTTGATCTTTGAGCCAGAAAACATGTATTTAAGCATGGACAACCTTCGTTTCACGGATCTTTTTCCAGGCTGTTGAGAACAAGAGAGGAAGTAAGACCAAAAGGTATGAAATTTCAAATTGGTCTGAAAACTTTAAAAGGTGATAGAGCCTACATTACATAAAACTTCTGAGACAATCTACCCTAGGAAAATATAGCACTCTGGCAATATTCCCTGAGCAAGGTGATGATTAAAAATGATACCTAAAATATATTGAATATTTCCTGCATACCAACTACTATGCTAAGATTATCTCATTTACCTTCATAAGAACCACAATATATGTGTAACTGGAAGGACCAACCTCCAGAGAAAGATTAAATAAGAACACATCTCATTTATTTGGAAGTAGAAGTCTTCTATAACTCTAATTTATATTTACTGCATTTTTATTTAATATGTGTGTGGATTTTTTTTTTCAGAATTCTAAAGGCAAGTGTTTCTAAATCTTAGAACAATATAATAGGTGTCAAGCCTTCTTCCTTTTTTTTTTTTTTTTTTTTTTTTGCCTTCTTACATTTTGAATGAAGATGCCAATCTGCCCATGCAGGAAGTGCTATGAGACTGATGAGGGAATTCTGCCGGAATAAGCCTCCTGGCAGTTACACCAGAGAAGACAAAGAATGAAAGAGTGATTTCAGAGGCTGAGGATGAGAATAGCTTTGCAGAGCTATGAAGGGGCTGTGACATTTCCTCTCCTTATTGTACCAGTTATCTATTATCCTGTAACAAATCATCCCAAAAGGAAGGTACCTAAACAATAAGCACTTACTATCTCACGTCATTTCTATAGAACTGGAATTTGAGATCAGGCTAGCTGAATGTGCTGGCTCAGTTTCTCATAAAGTTGCAGCTCAAGATGTCATCTCATTGAGCAAACTGAGGTCACATGCCTACACTCTCACTGTAAGAAGGCTAGAAAAAGTGAGTAACCGTCTTTCTCACTTTCTGTAAGCAGGGCTCTTCACTACCAGGACACACCATAGGTAATTCCCCAAACACAGAAAAAGAACTAAAATGGTGCACAGCAAAAAATAAAACTATAAAAATGTCTAACTCAAAGTCATCCCTTTGGCTGCCTAAAACTGGTACAACCACTGCTTTCAATGCTTATACCTCAAAAAAACTTGCCACTTAAAATGTTGCAAATATCCTGCACCCAGTCAAAGATGCACTCACTCTATTACCCTCCAAGAAAGCCAACGTTTCATCAATTACCACATCCGTCTGTCCATTTCTAAGTCGAAAACCTCTAGTTGCTATCTAATCCTTTGCAATTTATAGGCGGAATAATCAAGTTTATGAACAATAGCACACCCTACATACAATAGTGAAATAGAGGGCAAAGAAAGAAAATAAAAATTAAAACACATAAAAGTGCACGATACTCATCAAGATAGGAGATACAAGTAAAGATGCCAGCTCCCATTTCTTCCCCTGATGATGAGGACTGCACCATCCTTAGTGACTTCCTTTCTCCATCAGCCATTCTGTGTTCCCTTTGCCTTTAGCCAGTACCGTCATTGCTAAGGGATCTGTGTATTTGATAGAACTATCTTGTTTAAAGGTATAACTGCTGGGACGCCTGGGTGGCTCAGTGGGGTAAGCCTCTGCCTTCAGCTCAGGTCATGATCTCAGGGTCCTGGGATTGAGCCCCGCATCAGGCTCTCTACTCAGCGGGGAGCTTCCCCCCACCCCCGCCTGCCTCTATCTACTTGTGATTTCTCTCTCTGTCAAATAAATAATAAAATCTTTTAAAATAAAAAAATAAGGGACGCCTGGGTGGCTCAGTTGGTTGGGTGGCTGCCTTCAGCTCAGGTCATGATCCCAGTGTCCTGGGATCGAGTCCTGCATCGGGCTCCTTGCTCAGCGGGAAGCCTGCTTCTCTCTCTGCCTCTGCCTGCCACTCTGTCTGCCTGTGCTCACTCTCGCTGACAAATAAATAAATAAAATCTTAAAAAAAAAAAAAAATAAAAATAAATAAATAATAAAAGTATAACTGCAAACCTATTTCTTCTGGATGATCAGGGTAAATCACTCTAGCCAGTATCATAACCTTGTTCTTCTCCTTTTCCTTCTCTTGCCTATCCAATGGCTCAAGACACACAAAATGGTTAGATAACAGTCTCATCCCCAAATCAATGGAACCACTGCTCAGCCTGTGTTGGAAGAATTCCTTTCTCTGGTAACAGACCTCCAAACCAGCAAAACCCAGAATCTCAGAGACTGGCAGTTAAGAAAAAATTAATAGCCCTTTGTTCCTAAATCCATTATTTTTGTATATGGAAGCCTGATAATTTTAAAACATATTCTTTTTGACCTTTCTCCATTAAGAAAAGGAGTCTCTGGTTGCTGGAGGGGAGTGGGGGTAGTGGGATGGGATAACAAAGTGATGGACACTGGGGAGGATATGTATTGTAATGAGCACTGGGTATTATATAAGACAGATGAATCACAATCCTGTACCCCCAAAGCAAATAATATATTATATGTCAATTAACTGAATTTAAAGAAACTTTTTTTAAAAAGAAAGAAAAGGAGTTTCCTTTGACATAACCATCCTTAGTAACTAAGTCCTAATGAACCAATGTGATTTTGAAGTGACACTGCAGGACTTCCATTGTTGGTTTAGAAAGGCATTACAGTTTCCATCCGGATTTCTCTCTCTGGGGATGTTTTGCCCTTGGAACCCAGCTACCATGTTGTGAGGGACCAACTAGCACTGTGAAAAGGCCACAAGTAGGTGTTCTGACTGCAGACTAAGCATCAGTCCCCAGACACGTGAAAAAGTGAAACGTTAGATGATTTTAGCCCCCAATTTTTTGGCTGCCCCAGCTGGCACCAAGTGGACAGTAGAACAGAGATACACTGTCCTCACTGCATCCTGCAGAAGTTATGGATTTGCAGGCAAAGTTAATGTTGCAGTTGTTTTAAGCCACTAAGTTTTGGAGGTAGCTATACAACAATAGACAGCAAGGACATGAAGGAAAAGTCCTAAATATTGGACACCAGTTCAAAGCATATGCTGCAAAAAGGGTTATCTCCCAGAAGGCACCATAACTAAATCTTCAATAAGACGTGTGCTTCTTGGTGACAGACAATACAATTAGACCAATGAACTCTATGGGCAAGACCCCATTGCATCACTTCTTTCATTACAGAGTTAGTTTCTTGGTCAGAAGCTATATGGTGTCAGATGCAATGACTATGTACAAAACATTCAATAAATCCCCGGATGATGGCACTGACAGCAGCACAGGAAGCAGGGAAGCAAATCTAAATCTAGAGTAAGCAATTTCGGAGAGGAAAATAACTATTCTCTCTCAATGACCGGGTAGGGTCAAAGGAATTGACTTGCCTCTGAGTGGCTGGCTGGTCCCCCTGGAGCAGGGTGTATCTCACCAATTCAGAATTGGTCAATGCTGCTGGCAACCTGAACATTCAACAGTGGTTTGGTGATCCTAGGCATAGCTCCAATCCTGCTATCACTTCCATTTCATTCATGATTCCATTGAGCAAGCACTGAGCCTGGAAAAGGAAAAGAAGGCTGAGTTTCCTCCATAGAGCAGTTCATTTCATCCATTTGATTCATAAGATTCATTCTGCTAGGTCCATTAGCATATCCCCTCCCAAATATTCCTTGTCACCAGTTCTCCAGTCTTGTTCTTTCCAATGTCCTTGACCACTGGGCAAAACAATTAGCTTTGTACTATGAATTATTACCCAAGGCCACTCTCCTTTCAGGAAAAGTGAATTTCTGACATACTGCTGGACACTCTGCACTTTAAAAGGACTTCATGACTTCAGTGTTCTTCAGGTGCAAAGTGGGACCCCAACAATCTCACAAGGCATTTCTGGCAGGTACCACCATATTGTCCAGAGCAACAAACCTGAGCAATACCTGGCACATCATGGGTACTTAACGGACATTTGTTGAATCATTCTTCAAAAATGCAGATTATAACTAACTAAAACTTAAACATTTGGAAGAAAAAATATAGATCATTTCCCTCTCTCCTCTGTTTAAACTCCTTCAACAGCTTCCTATTGCTCTAAAAGACCCTGGTGGGTATAACCTCTACCTTTTCCTTCCTCTTGTTCTCTCAACTCTAAGCACTGGTCCTCAATTCTTGGAATATTCCATGCTCCCTCCCACCACAAGACTTTTGCTTGGATATATCCTCTCCTTGTCAAATTAACTCCATTCTCAGATCTTGACTCAAGGATTCTTTCCTGTCTTCTATTTTTCTTCATTATAATTAACTCCGTATTTATTTACGTGTTTAATTAATTCCTGCCTTACCCTGGGACTCTAAGAATGTCAGGATTATGAGCACTCAACCACTCAACTGGATCTCCAGCACCTAATATATTGCCTGGCACTTAACAGTGCTAAATAATATTCTGCTGAACACATAAATAAATAAATGAATGTGTTTAATAAAATATAAATAAATATTTTAAAATAATAAAAATATTGAAATGTAAATTAAAATGTTTAATTTTTAATAATTTTATTAAATCACTTTATTAAAAATAAAAAATAAAATGCAGTATATGTAATTTATCTCCAAGTTATCACTGCCAGTTTTGCTTAAGAAGCTTTCTGTTATCAATTCCTATTCCTTGAACTCACATTTATTAATTTAAAAAGGCATTTGTCTAGACAGGAACTTTCCTAAGCATCGTTCTATACTAGAACTATGCAATAGAAATATGTGAGCTACATATAACTTCAAATATACTATCAGTCACATTATAAGAACTAAAAAGAAATAATTTTACTGTTTTACTTAACCAGTATTTCCAAGACACCATTTCAATGTGAGATCGATATAAAAAAATTGATGGAATATTTTACATTTTTTAATTTATCCTGTCGTTGAAATTTGGTGGGTATTTTAGTTTCATTGTAACTGGTTTGAACTAGCTTCATTTCAAGTGCTCAGTATGAGACAGTGCAGTTCTTTAGAATTCACTTTCACAAGGAGTCTGACCATCTTCAGCACCTAAATTCGTGCCAGGAAAGCGTCCTCAAGTCGAACTTTCATCCAGAAGATCTAACTATTCCAGTATAAGAGATGATTTAAACCAGATACAAGAGTGAGCCCCAACTCCTTCAGGATTCATTAATTTAGAAAGTTGTCTCTAGGAACAATTTTAATGTTCATCTTCCTATAACATCTTTTTATGTCTTATTTATTTTTTTAAAGATTTTACTTATTTACTTGACAGACAGAGATCACAAGTAGGCAGAGAGGCAGACAGAGAGAGAGGAGGAAGCAGGCTCCGTGCTGAGCAGAGAGCCGGATGCAGGGCTCCATCCCAGGACCCTGGGATCATGACCTGAGCTGAAGGCATAGGCTTTAACCCACTGAGCCACCCAGGCGCCCCTTTATGTCTTATTTAAACAGAAACTTTGTTCCTCCCGAAGTTATGGGCCACCTTCTTTGCCAACCTTTAATTTCTCCTCCTTCGAAGCCAATTTATAATTCTCCATTTTTAGGTTCTTCATAGCAAATATGTCCGTCCCCTTGGCTGCTGAGGAAAGTTGGGGCGGTGTGGGGGTGTCTGTCGAAACCTCCCATGTCCAGTACTCATTCTTTCGGGGTCTTCGTTATGCCTGCTTGGACCTCTGGAGGTGGCCGCCCAGAGAGCAGCCCAAATCATGGTTTAAGGCCCAGAGCTAGAGTCGGATTGCTCCTTCGGTTCAAAAAGCAGCTCTCTGTCTGCCAGCACTATAAGCGCGCAACGGTTTTTAGGTGCTTTAACCTCACCAGAGAGCCACTGCCCAGAGAAACAAACAGCATTAGCTAGCGCAAGACAAGCCCGACCTCAGCTTCACCACCTGCCCTTGGCTAAAGAGGAAGGGGCGGGACATCCGCCCAGTCGGAGACACTTCCGGAAGTGACGTAGGAGTGTCAACATGCAAGATGGCGGCCCATCACCGGCAGAACACGGCAGGGCGGAGGAAAGTGCAGGTATGGTAGTCCCGCTCCTCGACCTCCTGGACGTGGCCTGCGGCCCCGAGCCCACCTGCAGCAAGGAGATGCCTCGGGCCGCGGTCGTTCTGGGTAGCGGCTTGGGGAGAACCGGACAGGGCGCGGCCGGCGGCGAGGGGTGGGGCCGCGGCGCTAACGGCTTGAGGAAGGGGCGGGGGGCGGCTGACTGGGCCCTCCTGGGCCCAGTCCCGGGACCCTAGGGTGCGCGGTTTGGAAATCGGGCCTGTCGGACTCCAGCTCTCTCGTAGGCTTGGGCATGCTGGATCAGGAAGGACTTGTTTCCCGCCCACCTGACTCCCTCTTCCCTTGCTTTTCACCAAAACGCTCTGCCCTATCGCGTCTGAGCCGAGGCCTGCGGGCACTTCCTCGGCTGGCGGCTGCGGAATGTGCCTGTTCGGGGGCGGGGCGGGGCAGCGGGGCGCAGATGGCCCTGAGGGGTTTCTGCGGAGGATTCTGGACTTGGTAGCCCTCTTTTTTTGTTTTTGTTTTTTGCGGAAGCTTTGTCCCTTCTCAGGTGGAAACGACGTGGAAGTGTGCAGGTGTTGGTGGGAAATTAATCATTTTTATTCATTTCTTCATCTTCATAGTGCATCCTCGAATCTTTTTTTCCCGTTTCTAATGATTTATTATCCAGGGGTAAAGAGTTATCTGACCCTTTCGTGTGTTCTTTATGCCTTGGTGAATGCACTCTTATTTTGGGTACAATTAAGCGTTACCGCTCTCTATTATTTTCAGCTGTGCAAGGACTAAAAGCCCTATGGCAAGTGTTTGCCTACAGGTATATTGTATATAGGAGTGACGGTTTCTTATTCATTAAACGTTTACTGAGCACTTAACTTAGTCCTAAATATGTGCAAAGAATTGAGACACTATGGGAATAAGTAATACCCAGGATCTCTTTATGAACTACGTTATATGTAGTTCTGCAGATTGAAAGCGATTGTTTAATAGGTAAACAGGACAAAGTGATCCTTTAGGAAGGTAACCCCGGCAGTCGCTGTAGGCCATTGTCTTCTGGGCAGTTCACTTACTTGTTTTATTGGTCTCATTGATTCATTACAATGACCTGAGCATTCACTAGATGTCTCCGAGTGATGTCTCTGAATTGAGTGAAATTAATGAGAATCTAAAATAGCTTACCTTGTTAGGTGATTTTTAAGCGCATTAGTAACAGGATTTAAGTAACCCCAGCATCCAAGCTAGGTGGGTGAAAATGTGTGCTGTGGACTAAAATGTAACTCAAAATTGTCTTAATTGTGTTCTAGACACTAGAGTGGTACACTTCTTAGGGTAGTGAGGAGAGTTAATCAGGCATCTCAGTTTCTTGCATTTAAATGTAAAAGGCCATTTAAAAGTACAAGATGAGGAAATATAAATCCACCACAATGTGTGTGGAAAAATTGAGTGTTTTAATAAGCTGAATGTGAACCATCGCATGCTGAATGAGGGAGATAATTCATTCTTTGGGGTTGTAATACAAAACTACAGTTTGGGGTTCAGCACTTACTATCTTGTTCTTGATAGGTCTAGCAATCAGATTGGTGAAGTAACCTGAAACTATTTCCTAAGAAGAGCTCAAAAGAAGGAAGATTAGCCTGCTGAAGAGAAGATTCAGTGAATCTTGTTAGTTGCTTTCAGAATTTGTCCCCAAGATATAGAACCAATGTGAGAAGATACAGAGATTGTATCTCATTGTGAGGGAGAACTTTTGTTTTTGGCAGTGTTTTTCAAACTATTCTCTGAGCACTGTTGGCATGTTGGGCTGAATGATTCTTTATTCTTTCCTGGGGGTGGGGGGAGGTCCTATGCATTATAAGTTGTTTTGCATCATCTTGGCTTCTGTCTACTAGATGTTAGCATCCCTCCAGTGTTGACAACCAAAATTAACTAGATACTTTGAAATGTTCGTGGGAGGTTGGAAACCAGTGTTCTATATCTCTTTGTGCATGTTTTCCCTATTTACTTGATTATTTTTTAACTCTGAATAAAATCATAGTATTTATTGTTCAGTGTCTTGCTGTTTGGCAAAATTTTAAATACACATTCCCATTTACCCAGCAATTCCAGGTTTAAAAAATTGTTTTACAAAAGTGCAAATGAGGGGCGGCTGGGTGGCTCAGTCAGTTAAGTGTCTGCTCAGGTCAGGATCCCAGGGTCCTGGGATTGAACCCTGCTTCTGTGCTCCCTGCTCAGTGGGGAATCTGCTTCTCTCCCTCCCTCTTTCTCTCTCTCTCTCTCCGTCCCTTTCTCTCCCAGTGCTCCTACCCTGGCTCATGTCTCTCTGGCTCTTAATTAATTAATTTATATTAATTTTTAAAAATTTTAAAAGTTTAATTTTTTAAAAAGTTTAATTTTTTAAAAAATAGCTTTCTCTAGTTGTGCAAGAGTGTTTATTTTAGGAATGCTGTGATTGTGAAAAAACTCAATGTCCATCAGTAGTCACTTAGCAGATAAATACACTTACATAGTGGATTAATTTGCAGTTGTTAAAAAGATAAGCTTGATCCATACTATTAGAAAGGAAAGATGTCCAGAAGTCAGAAAAACAAGTCAACATAGCATAGTCCCATTTCCACAAAGGAAATAATGTGTTTTAAATGTCTGGAAGGCTATTAACAGTAATTATCTCTATGTATTAGATTATGTGGTTATGGGTAAGACAGGAAATGGTATATCTTTTATTTTAAAATATATATTAATATATATTTTTGAGCTTTTTACAAAATTTTTGTTTTTATGAATAAAATCTCTCCATTTTGGAAAAAGTGTATATGCCTTCCTAAAGATATTTTGCTTCTTGGCTGGTCTTGTAGCAAGAGGCAGTAGCCCTGAGCTTCATTATTAAATTGTAGGCCAAAAAGAACCCTTGAGACTTATAATACTGATAAATAACCAGTGGAGAGGGGTCCAAACATTACTGCTTATTAATTATAGACATAATGAAGAATGAACACATGTCCTACCATCTTCGACTTCTAAGCAGCCTGAAGGTGAGTATGAGGGGGAAGGGTGGATTTGTGATTGGCAGAAACATGATCAGACAGTCAAATGTATGAATTCAGATATATGATGCAGATTTTTTCCTGATAATCAAGGTATCAAGCACGTATTTTCATTACCTGGTGGTCCCTTACTGTTATTATTTTCTAACAACTAGAGTCTGTTGGTTGACTCACACTCTTTCTCTCTCACTCTCCCACTTCCTCCCTCTCCCTCTCTCCCTCTCTCCTTCAACAGTGGCCTCTTCCCTCATTTGCTTCAGAATTCTTGAAATGAAGTTGTCACTGCTCATCCTATTCAGGAGCAGCAACCATGCCCTAGCATCCAGTGATGTTTTAAGTATATACATACTTGGCCTTCCATAACAGGATTCTTTTCCTTGGAAATGACCCCAAATCCAACTTAACCAGGCTCACATAATAAAAGACATGTGTTGGCTCAGGTAAATGAAAAATCAAGAGGTAATGCTGGTTTCATGCAAATCTTGAACCAGCAGGTTCACTGTGACTCTAACCTAAGAAATGTTGTAAAGTCAGCTTTACTATTGGGCTGCTGCTGAGTTCTCTTCTATTCCCAAACTCCCAGCTCTAGGCCTTCACTCTATTGGAGGGGGGTGGGGGGGCAGGAATGGGCTGTCCCCTCCCAGTTCTCCTTTCCTTCCACACAGTGTTCAAGACTACAGTCTCTTAAGTAGCTCCTGTAAATTTTCTTCTAGGATTTGCTTGCCTTGAGGAGAGGAAATGGGGAATGAATGGAGAGGCAGCCAACAAAGGTTTCTTCTATCAGTACTTACCTTTTTTTCCTCTGCCAAATATTTAGTTATTCCAGACCTATTCAGAACTCAGTGTGGTCTTTATTTCTGATTCTGAGTCCCAGTTCTGGTTTGGTTGTTTAATCTTTGAGACTTTTTTTTTAAAGGAAGTAAAGTGATGCCAAATCCTGACTTCTCAAGGAAAGACCTTTACAAATTAGCTGTATGTCCAAGATGAATTACTTTTTATGTAGGATGGGTAGTAGAACAAATTATAACAATGTGACGTCCATTGGAACAGAGGTCAGTAAACTTTTTCTCTAAGGGGTCAGATGGTAAGTATTTTAGGCCTTGCAGGCCATTTCACTGCATCATAACTACTCAACTCTGCCATTATAATGTGAAAGCAGCCATAGACAACACCTAGATGAATAGATGTGGCTCTGTTTCAATAAAAATTTGTTTACAGAAACAGGTTTTAGCCTGGATTAGGACCATGGGTGGTTTTTTACTAACCCCTGGAGGAGTTTACTAACCCCCTGACTAGAAGTCAAGCTAGAAGATGTCCTATTTTTATATGCAAGAGTGCTTTTTAGAATAGTTTTTAAAATCAGCACTCTTGAAACTAGGTACAAGAAGGAAGTAATGGTCCACAGGATTGAACAGGAAAAACAGATGTGGGAATTACTGCTATCTGGCCAATTTTTCTTGGCCAAATTTAGTCTGATTTAGCCTGATAGCTGGAAGTAGCCTTACACTAAAAAGCTGTGTGATTCCACTTATAGAATGTTATAAAACAGACAGAACTAATCTGTGTTGAAAAAAGTCAGATTTAGATTGCCTAGGAATGGGGTGTAGAGGTTGGGAAGCAGAGGAGGAAACTTTTTAGGGTGGTAATAATGTTCTTTATGTCTTGGGTAGGGGTTTGTATTAAACAGATCCCTACATTTGTTAGAAGTATCTGTGTACACATAAGATTTCTACTTTTCATTATATGTAAATTTTACCTTAAAAGAAAGCCATTTTTTTAAAAAGCCATAAATAAATAATGAATTTTAGATTATGATATACAAGTTGAAGTATTTAGGGGGAAGTGGTATTGTTGTGCAACTTATTTTGAAAGGCATTGAAAGTAAGAGATCAAGTGGTTGGATGGGTATGAAATAAAGCAAATACAAACAGTGTTAATTGTAGAATAGATGCGAGTATACAGACATTTGTCATGTAACTCTTTCAACTTTGAAATTTTTGTAATATAATGTTGGATGAAAATAAGCTTTAAAGGTTAAAAAATGGTTAGTGATAAGCAGCAGCAGGAGGGAGAACTGAAATTTTAAGTGTGGTGGTCAGAAAAGGATTTGCTGAGAAATTGACTCTTGAGTAAGGATTTGAAGGAAATGAGATTGCCATCTGGAAGAGCATTCCAGTGAGAACATCAGATGTAAAAGTCCTGATTGGGAATGTACCTGGCTTATTTGTGGAATGCTAATGAATCCTTTGTGGCTAGTATGGAGTGAGTGAGGAAAGAGGAGCAGGAGATGAAATCAGAGAGGTAACTGCAAGCCACATCTTTTAGAGCCCTATAGGTCATAGGAAGGGCTTTGGCTTTTGCTCTTGAATGATGGAAAGCAGTTGGTGAACTTGGAGCAGAGAAATATACACAATATATGTGTGTTTTAATAGGACCAGCCTGGCTGCTGTATTTAGAACAAACTGAAGATGAGCAAGGACAGAGCGGGGGACAGTAGCTATTTAAGAAATCCAGATAATAGTGCTCCATGAAGGGTGGTGAGAAGTAGTTACATTTTGGAAGACTAGACTCACTGACAGGATGTGAGATGAGACAAATTGAAGTAGTGCTGGCGCCAAGGTTTTGGCCTGAGTGACTGAAAGAATGGAGTTGCCATTAATGCCTATCAGTGAGAGAGACTACAAGAAAAGCTAGTTTGGAGAGGACTGTTGGTTTGGACAATGCCACAATTAAGATGCCTGTTAGACATCCAAGTGGAGGTAAGTCAGGGCACACTGTTGGAGGGTAGGGGGTGAAGCAGGCTGGGGAAATAGCCCAGAGTCCTCCTTTGTGAGCCTGAAATGCTTTCTTTGTCTTTTAAGGTATTTTTATTTATTTAGCGGAGAGAGAACGCAAATAAGCAGGGGGACAGACAGGGAGAGGGAGAAGCTGGCTCCGCGCTGAGCAGGGGGCCCAATGGGGGCTTGATCCCAGACTCAGTCCTACAACTCTAGGATCATGACCTGAGCCCAAGGCAGCTGCTTAACTGATTGAACCACCCAGGCACCCCAAGCCTGAAATGCTTTGAAGTATCCCTTGTTTGCTTAAAAAGTTTGTGAATTTTGTACTTATTCCATGATATAGCATATTTGTTTTCATATAAAAAATTGCCACTGTGATAGGCGGAATTCCCCTGCCCCCAGCAAATGCCCATACCCTATTCCTTGGAAGTTGTGAATATGTTATATTGCATGATAAAAAGAACTTCACAGATGTAATTAAGGTTACAGACCTTAATGGGGGGATTATCCTGGATTATCCCAGTAGACCCAATTTAATCATGTGAGCTCTTAAATGCAGAGTGTATTCTCACAGTGGACACTGTACTCAGAGAGATGTGAGGCGCTAGAGGGACCGTCTTTTGTAAGAGAGAGCACACAGAAAGTAGGGGAAGGACTGCACGCAGCCTATAGGAGCAAAGATGGACCCCTGGCTGACAGCCAGCAAGGAAACAGGACCTTCAGGCCTACGGCTTGAATGAGCTTGGAGGCCAACTCTCCTAGAGCCTCTGGGAAGGAACACAGACCCACCAGTCAACTCTTGTCCATATTAGCCTTGTGAGAGCAGAGGACCCACCCTAGCTCAGTATGGACTTCTGACCTTCAGAATTGTGAAATAATAAATGGGAGTTGTTTGAAGCCACTAAATTTGTGGTAATTTATTATGTCAGCAGCAGAAAACTAATCTACTTATCATGAAATTAAAATAATCAAGGATAGTTTTTCTCCTGATTGCCTCTACTCACCTGCACATTACCAGTAATTCAGGGCTATTTAAACTTGAAATGCAGAGACAGATCACATGAAGTTTAGTGGATCGTCCCCATTATCTGATTTCTTTATTTTGGGTCCCAGATAATTGTTGGAGAAATTAATCAAACAGTGCTTACTAAGCCAGTTACAAATACTTAAGATTGTAACCTAACTGGATAATTGCTGCTGGGGCACTACCATATTCTTCTCCTTGTTCGTCCCTTTACATGTTTCTTCTAAAATGCATAGCTCCTACCAAAGATCTGGCTTCCCACCCATTGCAGAGTTCTTAAAGTACCCTCTGCTCTTCCCCCTGCCCCCTCCTTTTTAAGCAAATTAAAATGGTCAGATATGAATCTTCATCTCTGCCTTTGCCTATACTCTTGACTGTCTAAATAAGGTTTTTCCAGGACTTTGCTCACTCATTCATTACTACCATCTCCAGCACCTTCTGCTTTTCTTTTTCTTCCATCTCTTCTGCCTTCAAAGCTTACCTACATCTTGGGGTGGGGTTGGGGGAGGTGGGGAGTGGCAGCAGATTTCACTTAACTTGCTATGACTTCTCTTATATTCTTTCCATACTAGAATGAAAGCTCCAGGGTCGCCTGGGTGGCTCAGTTGGTTAAGGGTCTGCCTTCAGCTGAGGTCATGATCTCAGGGTCTTAGGATCAAGCCATGTGTCAGGCTCCCAGCTTAATTAGGAGGCTGCTTCTCCCTCTCCTGCTCCTCTACCCTACTCATGTGCATGCTCTCCCTGTCTCTCTCTCTCTCTCAAATAAAGAAATGTCTTAAAAAATAAATAAAAGATTGAAAGCTCCAGGTGGCCTTCTATGCTCACTCACAGAATCCTCAGTGTTTAGAATTGAGCCTGGACACTGGTGGATGCTTCATCAATATTTGTTGAAAGAACTGCATCCTGTTTTTCTTTTATCTACAGCCATTTATTTTATTTTATTTACTTCTTTGAGAGAGGACACAGAGGAAGAGGGAAAAGCAGACTCCCCTGCCAAGCAGGGATCCCAGTGCGGGGCTGGATCCCAAGACCCTGGGATTATGACCTGAGTGGAAGGCAGATGCTTAACTGACTGAGCCTCCCCCGTGCCCCAGTTTTTTTTTTTTTTTCCTTTAACAATAGGTTTTTAGGGGCACCTGGGTGGCTCAGTCGGTTAAGTGTCCAGCTCTTGATTTCAGCTCAGGTCATAATCTCAGGGTTGTGAGATCAGGCCCTCACTGGGCTCCGGGTTGGGTGTGGAGCCTGCTTGGGATTGTCTCTCTTCCTTTCCCTCTGCTCCTCCCCCCACCCTTGTGCTCTCTCTCTCAAACAGTAAGTTCTTAATGTGATATGTCTTGGAATATACCAGCGTATACAGTTCATTTTCTTTTTTTTTTTTTTTTTAAGATTTTATTTATTTGAAAGAGTGCACATGAGAGACAACACAAGCAGGGGTTGCGGTGGAGGGAGAAGGAGAAGCAGGCCCCTAGCTGAGCAGGGAGCCCGACATAGTGGTGGATCCCAGGGCACTGGGATCATGACCCGAGCCGAAGGCAGATGCCCAGCCAACTGAGCCACCTAGGCGCCTCTCACTTTCATTCTTTGATGACCACTTAGAATGGATAATTCCTTTTTGGAGTCATTCCTTTTTGGAGATACTATTGCTGTTTTGTCCATCATACTAAAATTTACTAAAAAAAAAAATAATAATAAAGGAGGTCTTAAAAAAGTAAACAAAAGGACAAAGATCCATAATATAGAATGCATAAAAGATGAAGGATCAGTTTGAAAGTTCCAACATCTGATCAATGGGTTTTGAGAAGGAGCAGAGAAAACAGATTATTAGTGACTTCATACAAGAAAGTTTTCCAGAGCTGAAGTGCCACAAGCTTGTAGATTGAAAGGGCTTTCTCAGTGCATGGAAAAATTGATAAAAGGACCAAAAAATAAATAAGTAAAGCAGCAAGAAAATAGAGAAGATCCTAAACACTTAGGAGTGAGGAGAGTGGGCAAGTGGCAGTACAGGAAACAATGAAAATGAGATCACTTTAGAATGGAATGAAACAGAATGCTGTTGAATTCAGTAACAATGCTGGGTGCTGGATTGGAAGTTGGAGCTGGGGCTTCCAGAAGCGAAGGGGTTTTTCTACATGGACTTCTTCACCCTGCCAAATCAAATGTAGAGGTAAAGACCTTTTTAGGCTTGTAAGGACTAAAATCACCTCCCATGCAGCTTTTTATGTGTTAGTTTCTTAAGGTGCTGGGAATGGGCTTCAGCAAAACTGGGGAGTGAAGACAGAAGGAAGGAGACATTGGAACTCAGGAAACAATGGCTTGAACCCAGTCTAACCTAGAAGAGCAGTAAAGGGAAGCATCCAAGGCGCCAGCTGTGCCAGCGGACAGAGAGGGCACGTGGCCTTGCCTGGGCCAGAGTGAGAGGATGTGTGTTTCTGAGATATTGCTGGGTAAAGCAGGTGATCTGGGCCTTTGCTCTAATATCTAACATGGTGCTGCAATGATGAGGAGTTGAAGTTAAAGTAGAGGAAAGCACTGAGGAAGGGAAGAAAGGGAGAACACCAGGGAAAGCAAAAAGCTGAGAAAGAAAATGTATTCTTGATGCAGTTCTTGGCCAGTCAGTAGACAGCAATTACAAAGTCGAACAGTGTAGCTAGTGCTAGTGATGTATTTACCTGAAAATCGTGGTACATCTATATCATAAGAGTAGAGGGGGGAGTTACTGAGGGGAGTCCGGAGCTAGATCCCAGCCTGCCATAGCCTGAGTAAACAGATAATATCTAAAATGGATAAGCCAGAAGGCTGTAGGATAAGCACAGTATTTTGAGAAAGGGAGTAACTCTGCAGAAGCAACCAAGAGTTGAAATGAGTTACCCCAAGGAATTAAGACTGGGTATAGGGAGTATTACCTAGACAACAGGGTTTTTCATTAGAGTCTTTCAATACTACAGTATTTGATCTTCTGAATATAGGCAAGAATTACTTGGGCAGAAATTAAATTATACATTCAAAAAACTGACTAATATGTGTCTGTCGTAAAACATTCATACCGTACAAGAAAGGCACGAGTGAGTGACATTCACCATAATTCCATCACTTGGGAGTAACTACTGATAGTTTTATATATGTATATCCTTCCAAACTTATTGTTTTAAAATACACACTTAATATTCTGCAACATGTTTATTTTTCACTCCTCTGTTGGACATATTTCACTTCAAAAAAACACATCATGACTTTCTTCCCGTGTTGGTTAGTCTATATCTGCGTCAACATTTTTAATGACTAAATAGCATTCTCTTTTATAAGATGTGTGCCAAAATTTACCCAACTAGGATACTTCTAATTCTTTGCTATTTCTAATCACACATCTGTAGCAGATACCCTTGAAGAGGTAAGCCTGGATTTGTTTTGCTAAGAATTACTTTCCACCTGGAATGAGGACCTGACAATCATGTTTTTACTTTCTGACCATTTCCCACTGGACCAATCAGATAATCTGCCAGAAATTTAAACATCAAGATTTCTATGTGCAACATAGTCTCCACTATGAAATATGCCTTGGAGCCCCAGAGAAGAAGAGATTGAGAGAGATTGAAATTGACAATGAAGCCATCTTGGTTCTGATGGCTTTCCAGTGTCTGATTCATGCAACAATATTTATTGTGTCTTTTATGTGCCAGACACTATAATGAGGTACAGTGATAGAAGGCACAAGGCTGACAAGTTCCTTACCCTCTTGAAGCTTTTATTCTAAAGGAGAAGATATAACAAAAAAAGAGAAATAAAGAGCGTGGTAAGAACCGTGCAAGAAATAAATAGGGTAAGTGATGGAGGAAGGAGATCAGGGGATGCCTTTCAGAAGAGGTGACTTTTCTGCTAAGATCTGAAGGGCCAGGATGAGCCAGACCAGATAAAAGCCGGGGGAGGGTATTCCTGGGGGGCTTATAGAGATGGGGGAATGTTCTTGGCACAGGGAACAGTTCATACTGAAGCCCTGGTATGGGTGGGCTTGATGTGTTAGAGGAACAGAACAGAGTTTGGGGTGACTCTCATGAAAGAAGCCGAGGGGAGTGGGTTTGAAGTAAGTGTGAAGATGCAGGATAGATCCAAAGCATGTGAGGAGTTTGGACTCTAATGCTGTGAAAAACCTTTGGAAGACTGCAGCAGAGAAGTGCCATGATTTTATTTTTAAAATGTCTCTTATGAGTCATGACCATATTTCCTGCCCTTGGGCTCTGATAAATATCCTTGTATCTTTATGTCATATATCCTCTCTTTCTCGCTCTCTTTTTATTTTAAGCTGATTTGAGTAAATATCTATTACAGTTACTTGTACCCAAAAGACTAGGTCAAAAACAACAGTTTAGTCTTTGTGCATACAGCCCTGGCCCTTTTTGTTTCTTTATTTTTATGTGTTTGTTGGCATTTTCTTTTCTTTTGAAAAAATATCCACTTCATGATCTTTATTCTGTCAGAGAGTTTGATGACTTCTTATTGTTTTGTATGGATTCGGTAGGTTCTCAAGAGTAAACGTTTATCTTTCATATTTATTTCATTATTTTCCCAGTTATATGTTTGCCTTTTCACCATGCTCATCTTATTTTTTGGCATTCATGGTTTGGTTTGGTTTGGTTTTTTTCCCCCTAAATAACAGCATTATTGAGATAAAATTTATGTGAACTCACCCTGTTGAAGTATAGGATCCAGGGCTTTTTTGTAAATTCACAGTGTTGCACATTGATCACCTAATTCAGAGCCTTTTGTCACTCCAGAAAGAAACCTTTTATCCATTAGTATTCACCCCCATTTTCTTTCCTCCAAGACCCTGGCAACCACTAATGCACTTTCTCTTTCTGTAGATTTACCTGTTCTGGACATTTCGTGGAAAAAGACTCCTAAAATAGGTGGCCTTTTGTAACCAGTCTCTTTAACTTAGCATAATATTTTTAAGATTCTGTCAGTGTTGGAGCCTCTGTCAGTACTTCACTGTTTTTTATGGTTGAATAAGATTCCATTGCACAGATATACCACATCTTGTCTATCTTTTCATCAGTTGGTGGGCATTTGAGTTGTTTCCACTTCTTGGCTGTTGTGAATAATGATGCTGTGAGCAGTTGTGTATGTATGGAAGGTTTTTGTCTTGTGTTGGTCAGAGCAGCATTGGTCTTTTTTTTTTTTTTTTTTTTAAAGATTACCATTTCTTGTCATATCAGCAGAACCTTCTCTATGTAGAGATTATACACATTTGCCTGTCTTTTTAAAAGTATTTTTATGATTAAATCGTTAAATTTCAATCTTCAGTTCATATGCAGATTCATTTTGGCTTAAGATTTGGAGAAAGGATATAATTTTTCCCATTGGAATCACTAGATGCTCCTAGACAATTTATTAAAGAGGTTATCGTGCCTTCATTGATTTGAAATACTACCTTTATATCAAAATTAAGAATTTGCAATAGGAAAATATGTGTCCAAATTTTGTTTTATTCTACTAATCCTTTTACTTCATTGTAATTCTCATAGCTTTACCTTTAAAGATCTTTAAAGAATATCCTTTTGTTTTTAAAAAATGACTGGGTATTTTCTACACAGTGTACTGTATGTGTTTTGTCAGCTTCTAGAAAGAAATCTGATAGGATTCTGACCAAAGTTGGGTTAAATTTAAAAATTTAGGAAAGAATTACTAATTTTGAATCTTCTTGTGCTATAATATGGCACATCTCCTTTATTCAGTTGTTCTTTTTTGTACCTTGTGCTGTTGATTATGTATCTTCCTCACAAAATATGTTTTTTAGTACTTATTCTTGTTCTCATTGTAAGTCATCTTCTCCTCCCCACCCCCACCCCCCCCAAGTTTTTTCTTAACTAGTTACTTTGTTAGATTAGATACATTTGCCTTCAGGAACCTAGGTGGCTCAGTGGGTTAAGTTTCTCCCTTTGGCTCACATCATGATCCAGGGTTCTGGGATTGAGCCCCGAGTTGGGCTCCCTGCTTAGCTGAGGGTCATCTTCTCCCTCTCCCTCTTCCCCTGCTTGTTCTTTCTTGCTCACTATCTCTGTCTCTCTCCAATGAATAAATAACATCTTTAAAAAAGAAAGAAAGAAAATGATTTTGCTTTGGGCTGCCTTTTTTTTTAACTTGTAATTACTTTTGGTTGATTCTCTTGGGTTTTCACATGGAGCAGACAGGTTACCAACAGCAAAGTAGAGGAAAACGCATTGAAGGAAATGTTTAACATATTACAGGAACACAAAACTTCATTTTGTGTAGCAGGTCGGTTGAGGTGTTTTTGAGGAAGCATCATTTAAACACATGTAAAGACTACAAACGAGTGGGGAGGAAGAGCTTCCACACAGAGGAACCAGTGCGTGCGATAGTCTGGAGGCACAGTGTGCCAGAATGACGAGCAGAGTGTGCAAAGATGAGTGGCAGGAGAAGAGGCCAGTCAAGGAGTTCAGATCAAATCCTAAGTTAAGAAGAGTAAGTAGCTAAAGACGTTTAGAGCGGAGGTGAGACACATTCTACTTTACATTTGTAAAATATGGCCCAGCTGTTTTGTGGAAGATGGATTCAAGACAGCCAATAGTGAGGAGGAGTCTGGTTAGGAAGCAGTTGTAGTAAGTTAGGTTTATACCTACTAGTCCTGGACTAGGCTATTATGAATGTCATTCTTCTCCACTTCTCAGTGTTTCAGTCTCTACAGAATAAAATGACATTTTTATAGGGTTGAAAAATAAGTTTTATATTGGAAAACATGGGATTTTGGATTTCACATTGGCTACTAGTAGGCTATGTTTTATTATTGCATGTCTTATAACTTCATAAAAAGCAAATCTGGACGTATTTATCAGGTATCCTATGTTATTCGAGATGAAGTGGAGAAGTACAACAGAAATGGAGTCAATGCCCTGCAGCTGGATCCAGCACTGAACAGACTTTTCACGGCCGGTCGAGACTCAATCATAAGAATATGGAGTGTCAATCAGCACAAGGTAAGACAGGCAGTGCGTTTTACATTTTAAATCTGTACTCAGTAAATGTTAGTCTGTCTGATATGGCACCTTTCACAGTTTCACATTTAATCTCTGAGCAGTGACTTATTTGGTACACTGCAACCAGAATTCTGTAAGCCTCTGAGAAAAACACCCCTAGAGGAATATTCAAAACTGCTTTAGCTAAAGTGGGGACCCTGTAAACTAGGTATGTGATAAGAGCTCTCTGGTACAAAGGAACAAAGAGATTGGTCTGGTAGGAGGATAACTTTCAGCAATTTATTTTCCGGTTTTAAGTATGTTCCCCAAAAGGTTCTTGGCAGCCCTTTACAATGCTTTAAGAAAAAAAAAGAAAAAGTTGGATATGCTTTTTTTACATTTGTAATTAATCTGGAACTTTTGATTTCTTTCTTTAAAAGTGATTAGGGTGCCAAAAAAATTCTTAGGGCCTTATTAGATAATAAAAGGTTGATATAAAAATACAAAGACAACATGGTCAACTTCTTCAGGAGATTTAAAGTCTGTTTTCTTAAACAGGGAAAGGACTTAAATCTATGTAAAAATAAATCCCCATTCAAATGGAAAGGCACTCCGGACGCCTGGGTGGCTCAGTTGGTTGAGCAGCTGCCTTTGGCTCAGGTCATGATCCCAGCGTCCTGGGAT
>PISX010021162.1:0-22901 GCA_004024625.1 Mellivora capensis
TCACTCTTCGGCTCTGTCTCTGTAGCCGGCTTCCCGCTCCGATACCTGCTAGCTCTGCGACACTCAGACACCCCCGATCCTTCTGTGACCCTGCGGGACCTGGGGCCACGCTGACCCCGCGTGGGCTTCACCCCGGTTTAGCCTCTGGAGCGATGTCCCTCCGTGGAGCAGACTTTTAAAAGTCCCGATTTAGTGCTCCCTTGCTCCGCCGCTTGCCGGGAGCCGGCCCCTCCCCCGCGGTCTATCCTCCCGTCACTTTCGATTCACTTCTCCGCTGGTCCTACCTTTCAGAAAGTGGTCGATTTCCCGTTTCCAGAATTGCTGTTCTTCCTCTCTTCGATCTCCCGTTGGATTTGTAGGTGTTCGCAATGTTTTGATAAGCTATCTAGCTGATCTCCTGCTACCTGATGTCGTCTCAGCTGCTACTTCTCCACCATCTTGCCCCTTCCCCCCATAAGTCGCCCAGCTAGTATCTTTATAATCATCATTCTGAACTCTAGTTCCAACATCTTACTAATGTCCATATTGATTAGGTTCCTGGCAGTTGGTACAGTCTCTTGTTCTTTTTTTTGAGGTGAGTTTTTCTGTTTTGTCATTTTGTCCAGAGAATAATAGATGGATGAGAGAACAAAATGTTAAAAGCGTAACAACACTTAAAAGGGTAACAAAATGTTAAAAGGGTAACCCCAGAAAAATATACATTAAACAAATCAGAAGAGACCCGAAAAGGGGGGAAGGGGAGAGGAAGAAAAAAAAAGAAAAAAAGAATATCATCAGGCTGGTGAATAGAACAGAGCCACACACTTGATTTTGGGTGTATTTTGTTTGTTAGAAGAAACTGCCTCCCAAAATTTTAAAGAAAGAACCATATATATATATGTATGTATATATATACATACATATATATGTATGTTGGAGAATGATGGAGAATAATATATATATGTATATATATATATACACACACACGCATATATATATATTCACATATATGTGTGTGTATATATATACACACACACACACACACACAAGCGTAAATATGATGAAAGGATGGAATATGACTGCAAAAATGAAAATTAAAAAGGATTTAAAAAAGGAATTGATAAGAAGTTGGTTGAAAAAGAAAGGAGAGAAATTCAAATCAGAAAAAGGAATAGAAAATTTAAAAAAAGAAAATTAAAAAAAATTAACTTTGAAAGACTAAAGAATCATGGGGAAAACTATGAATTCTATATGCTGTATGTCCCTAGCTCTGGTGTTTTGCAGTTCTCATTGATCAGTTCTTGCTTGGCTGGACATTCTTGCTGGTCTTCTGGGGGAAGTGCCTGTTGCAGTGATTCCCAAATGTCTTTGCCCAAGGCGGAATTGCACCCCTCTTGCCAGGGACCAGGCCAAGTAATCTGCTCACATTTGCTCTCAGTATCTTTTGTTCCCTGAACACTTCCCGTACAGCTTGGAGGAGGAGAATGAGAGTGGTGGCCTCCCAATCTCCACCCAGGAGGAGCTGAGAGCTGGGACTTCCATCTTAATGTGCCCTCAGAGAAAAGCAGTCAATCCCTCCTGTCCTCCTGGTCTCCAGCTGCACTCCATGCTCATCTGACTTCTGATTGAGCATTTCTATCTCAGGCACACAACGCTGTTTAGAGTTCCCAAACACAGCATATTCTTGCAGTGCTCTCCTGTGCAGTTCCTCCCCAAGAGGAAGGTGAGTCTTCTCAGATCTGCCACCTCTTGGACCCCTGCTCCAAGAGCAGTGACCCGTTGTGCTGCAGATCATGATTTAAGGTAACCCTGGGCTCTTTCTTTGCAGCCAGCTTCCCTGTTCCAATACCTGGGAGCTCTGCCACACTCAGGCAGCCCTGGTCTTCCTGTCATCCCTGAGGATCCTGAGACCACACTCTCCCAGCAAGGATTCCAACCCTGATTAGCCTCTGGAGTGACCTCCATCAGCAGACCAGACTTCTAAAAGTTCCAGTTTTAGGCTCCACTGCTCTGTCACTTGCCAGGAGCTGGCTGATGGAGGCTCCCTCCCTTCTCATGGGCTGTATTCCCAAATATCACCTCCTATTCACTTTTCCATATATCCTACCTTCCAGAAAGTGGTTGATTTTCTGATCATAGAATTGCTGCTATTCTTTCCTTTGATCTCCTGTTGAGTTCATAGGTGTTCAGAACGGTTTGGTAACTATCTAGCTGAAATCCTGGGACCAGAGGAAATTTAAGTTTTCCCACTCCTCTACCATCTTGCTAGCCCTCCTTGATATTTCTTGATACTGAGCCTAGAGTGTGGTTCACCAAGTATGCTTTCTCTAGGGTAGGGCTGGCATGCCTGCCCTTCCCTGGGATGTGAGGACTGGGTTTGGGTATCTCAACCCTTTGATGTAGATTTTATAGCTTGTATTCTTAGAGAGAAAGAATTCCTCAGTTGTCCAAAGAAAGTACTCTCTGGTTAGGGCTGCGGCTGCTTGTTTTGGCCTGGGAAACTCTTGCTGAGACTGACCCACAGCTACTAAGAGAAAGGAGGGATTTGTTCATAAATTCCATGACCCTGATAGGTGGTATAAATTTAATTCCTCGGTTCCTTATCCTTATTCTGGGCTCCTGCCTTCTTATAAAGTTATGCCTTATTGCTAGGGGAGTTTATGAAATGGATGTAATGGTTTCAGAATTTCCTCCAGACCTGGCTGTCCCAATTTTTCTCATTGTCTTTCCTGCCATCATCTTCACCAACAGCTATTTCCTATGGAATGTTTTTATTAGAAGACTGGAACCATAACATCAAGGTTGGCCAAGCCTGTCTTTTCACAGGCCAGGGTGTCTTCAGGCAGCAGCGTAAGGTTCTGCCACTGACTCCAGCCCTCTAAACCATGGCCCTTTCTGCATGCAAAGTCAACCAGGCAACAGTGGTGCTGGCTTCACAACGTAACGGGTATTTTTTTCAATCCTTTGTTTGCAAAGTCAACTAGGCAACAGTTATGCTGGTTTTGAAGTGTGTTGCGTTTTTTCCATCTCGGCCTGACAGAGCATAGAAAATGTTACTGGAAAAGAATGGAAAAAACTGAGTGTGGATATAAATATGGTCTTGAGATTAGAGAGTTCTGGTATGGAAATCTGAAGGTTAAACCCAGAACATAAGCCTTCAGTAATAATATAAGTGGGATAATATTTGTACTTGGAGAAACAGTTTGAAAATTTTTCATCGTTACTATTATTTTAAATAAGAAGCAGCTGTTACACCTGTGATTTTACAGGTATTAAGGCTTAGAATGAAATAATGATTGTTTAAAAGGGGATTATTTCAAAGAAAAATACTCAGTCAGTGCTATTAGAGGTAGCATCCAGCTATAGAGGACTTTGCTTCCTCTCCCATCCTGGAGTAGCCACATGGAATGGATGGGCTAGCAAAAGACCCCAAGTGGGCTAAGCTCATCAGTGGAGTCCCAAACCCTGCCACAGTGATTGGTTCAGATCTAGGCACATGAGCTAAGATGGTCCAATCAGAGTAAAATTAAGGATTTTCCCTCAGTGCTTTAAGGAAATCACCCTCATTCCTTCTGGACAGTCCTCGGTGGATGTGAGACATTCAGACGGAGGCAGGCAGCCATTCCTTTTCCCCTCTGTGGGAAAGCTGTCCTGAGGATAAAGTAGACAAATCAAGGAGGAAAGAATTTGGAGAACTGCAGAGAAGGGAGTCAGAGCCCTGCTCAAACTCCAGTTTTGGAATTTTCGGACACTCAAACCAATATAGTCTCTTTATTGTCTTGTTTTCTGCTCCTTGCTGCTGAAAGTATCTAGTAGTCTGAACAGGTCAGATTTGGCAATTTGAGGAAGGATGCAGGTGTCTGAAGTTTAGGAAATGCAGACTGAGAGGACAAAGTTCAGACTCCTGACCTTGCCCTCAGATCTAGAATAATAAAAATGATACAAATAGCAACAATAGCTAACGTTCCTTCAGGGCTTACTATGCGCCAGGCAGTGTTCTTAGCACTTAACACAATTCACCTCACTGATACCTCACAAAAACCCTATGACAAAGGGAGTCAGAAAACCCAAATTCTTGTCTTGCCTCGCCTTTTACTGGTGGTGACCTCGCACACAGCACCTAATCTCTGTGTCACTTGTCTGCCCCAGAGGATTGTGAGTATTGAGTGAGATAATGTGATCCAAATACTTTATGGTGTTGCTTTTAACAAATGACATCTATCCCATCACTTGCCTCTGAAAATTCTCTGTTCTAGGGCAACCAACCTCCCAGCTATGGAAATATGAACACATGCAATTCTATTTCTTGTGAAGCCCTCTTTACTCTTCTCTTCTTGCCTTTATCCTGTCTTTATTTCAAAGTCTGTTTCAAGACACACCTTTCCTGGCAGTTCTCCCACCAGCAGCTAATGCAGCTCTCCTTCCATAGACTGCCTGTAGCATTTGCTGTCTGTCCCATCCATTGGCTCTCATCACATGCCAGCCCAGTTGCTATTTACTTCTTGATGTCCAGTTTTCCCACAAGAATGTAAATTGCTAAAGGACTGGGACCGTGTACTCTAGCTTGTACTGGGTGCTGTGATAACTAATGCCTTGCAAAGTCATTACTTCGAGAAAATCCTTTTTTGCCTTAATTTATGCCACTGCACACTTGCTTGGAAGAGATGTAGAGAGGAAAAGTCATTTTTAGTCAAAGGAGCGAAAACTATTTTTATTTTTTTATTTTTGCTGAATTTAGCTACCTGTATTCTTGTGTCTTACCCATTTAAATTCTGGCATCTGTTCCCCCTTCTTCATCGTCCAAATAATACAAATAAGCAAAAGAGCAAATGCTAACCCCCATTAGCAAGAGAAAACCCCCACACAAACCTGACGTAACTAGTAATTCATGATGACAGGCAGGTTGCTTGTGGGTGGGTGTAAATGGAGCTGCTAAAGCTGACCTTCCTTCAGGTATCAAGGATTGGTGTGGATGGTATCAAGAAAGGTGTGGGTATCCCGTGGGAAGAAAACAAGAGTATTCTTCAGAGTGTGAGGGGACATAACCATTTTCTTTTTCTCCAGTATATTCCAGGCTAATGATTAGGCTAATGGTAGGGGCCTAGGCCCTGAACATATATTTTATGAGATCCTCCGAGTCTCTCTGAAGCTAGGTTAGGTGCTGGGTAAACCCAAGGCAGCATTACTTAATCCAGATGGGCACCAGGCTTTCCTTGTTTGCTGTCTTAAATGCCATGAACATTTATTGAATCTCAGTAGTAGTTGTATGTCTGTTAACGGTATGGTAACTCATGACTCGTTTGTTGTCATTTCAGTTAACTTTAAAATGTAAAAATCTCAACAATTGCTTTTTATAAATATTTGGCTGATTTCTTTGTTTTCCTGAGACTTGCCGACCTTGGATCTAGGATGAGTCATTTTCAGAGCACAGAGTTGTAGAGACTGTGGAAGAACCAAGAAAGTGGCAACCAGGACTTTTCCTTGTTTCATCTAATGAAAAGATTAATCTTAAATAATAGATAATAGTAATAACATACCTCATCAACATAGTTTTCAAAACTCACATTTTTTATTCTGCCTTGACAGGAAGTCAAATACAAAACAATAAGATGAAGATCTGATACTCGAAGCAGGACTGGAGAGAATGTGGATGATCTAAGCCATTTGTTGGACAAATGTAGGGCTAGTGTCATTTTTCAGTTAGGACACATACACATCTCCTAATTGCAAGAAAGGGAAACAAAAGCTGCCCACCTGTGTCTCATGAGATATAAGATGGATGCTCAGTGGGCCACCTGCATTTCATTACTTTTGCCTTTAGAGCTCTCTTTTTTCATATCACTGTTATTAACTGCTTGATAAGTATTAAAATGTTGGTTTAAGTATATTTTAAATTATGGGATAAGTAACTCAGAGTGTATCTCAGATCCTTGACAAGTGATAAGCCCGCATCTCTAGAACATTATTCCATGTTGGATCCAGATACAAATACCACTAATAACAGCTACCAGGTGAATGAATAAAGAAAGTATGGTACATGTACAAAATGGAATATTATTCGCCATAAAAAGAAGGAAGTCCTACCAATTACAACATCATGGATGAATCTTGAGGCATTATGCTAAGTGAAATATGACAGAGAAAGACAAATACTGTGTGATCTCACTTATATGTAGAATCTAAAAAAAATTCTAATGGGGCTCCTGGGTGGCTCAGTTGTTAAGTGTCTTCCTTCAGCTCAGGTCATGATCCCAGGGGTCCTGGGATTGAGCCCTGCACTGGGCTCCCTGCTCAGTGGGAAGCCTGCTTCTCTCTCTCTCACTCCCCCTGCTTGTGTTTCTGCTCTTGCTGAGTCTCTGTCAAATAAATAAAATCCTAAAAAAAAATACTGAACTCATAGAAACAGAGAGGAGATTGGTATTTACCAGGGGTTGTGGGGCTGAGGGAAATTGGGGAATATGGTTGAAGAATACAACTTCAAGGTTATAAGATGAATGAGTTCCAGGGATCTACAGTACAGTACGGTGACAATAGTTAACAATACTGTGTTGTATTCTTAAAAGTTGGTAAGAGAGTAGATCTTAAGTGTTCTTACCACACACACATATAAAAAAAGATAACTATGTGAGGTGATAGATAAGTTAACTAAATTTATTGTGGTAATCATGTCACAACAAATGCAAATAGCACATGACCACACTGTTCACCTTAAACTTCCACTATGTTATACATCAGTTATACCTCAAGAAAGTTGGGGGAAAAAAACCCCAGTAAACATAAACAACAAAAAACTAGCTATCACATTAAGCACACACTGTATATATCAACTATGAACTAGCTGGTATCATTGGTCCCCTTTTACAGATGATGATACTGAGGTTTAGAGAGATGAAGCAATTTACTGAAGGCTACCTAGGTAGTAACTAATGGAGTTGGGATTTAAATCCATGTTTCTTGGTTTTAATAAAACTTGACATTTAAAATTTTTTTTTCATTTTAAATTTTTTAATTGTTTTTTGTTTTTTAAGATTTTATTTATTTATTTGACAGAGAGAGAGAGAGAGAGATCACAAGTAAGCAGAGAGGCAGGTCGGGTGGGGGGGAAGCAGGCTTACCACAGAGCCGAGAGCCCAATGCGGGGCTTGATCCTAGGACCCCCGAGACCATAACCAGAGCATAAGGCAGAGGCTTAACCCACTGAGCCATCCAGGCGCCCCAAACTTGATATTTAAAAAAAATTATTTATTTATTTGAGAGATAGATAGAGAGAGAAACAGACTCCCTCCTGAGCAGAGAGCCTGATGCGGGGCTCTATTACAGGACCTGAAGATCATGACCTGAGCTGAAGGCAGACTCTTGACTGACTGAGTCACCCAGGTGCCCACAAAGCTTGACATTTTTAATCACTGTGCTATATGTGCACATAGCAGTGCCAAATGCTGATGGCAAAGTTGGTAGAGGGGAAATCTGTATTGGTATCCATAGACACCCGTCAGAATCAGAATGAGGATCAAGCCCTACCATTTAGTGACCACAGGTTAACAATCTACACACTGAGTGAAAGATAGGAAGGAGAGAAGGATGGCAAGGAACTTCAACCTTGGCAGTACCAGAAAACACAAATTAAATATCAACAAATTAGTGGGTTTTTTACCCAATATAGCATTTTGCCATATATATTTTATTGGGTAGATTGTTATGATGGTGATGGCCCTGAATGAATCAAGTCTCCCTGTGTCTATAACCTTTGGCTATGTAACTTTGCCAACTTTCACATCAAGAAGTGGAATCCATTTCTCTACTCTCTTGGATCTGAGCTGGCCTTGAGACTGTCTTTGACTAATAGAGTATGGCAGAAGTGATGTTGAATGGGTTCCAGAGCCAAGGCCTTAAGGGTCTGTGGCATCTGCTTTTACCATCTTGGAACTCTGAGACCATCGTGTTGTGAAAAAGTCCATTTTAGCCTATTAGAAGATAAGAGGCTGTGGACTGAGGGATAAATGGGAATAGACTGAGGTCTTTGCTGAGAGTTGCAAGACATGTTAATAGGGTTTTCTTGATCCTTTGACCTCAGTGAAGGCACCAGAGAGATGATGGCAGGCTCATGAATGATCCCAGGCTACACCAGCAGAAGAACCATCTCATCAGGCAACTCACAGAATCAGAACAGTAACAAATTACTGTGGTGTTAAGCTACCATGTTTTGGGGTGGTTTGTGGAGCAATGGGAGATAACAAACAGTATTAGTAATCTTAATAATACTTTAAATCAGGTAACATTTTGCAGCTATTTTCATAAAAGCCTTGAGGTATGCCAATCTAAAATGGAGAGTGATTGACTCAATGCCATCCAGTTAAAAAGAGCTGGTATTGGAATCTAAGTCTTGACACAAGTGTTAAGTACCAGAGCATGAACACCAGTTTCCTTATTTCCATTGATTAAAAGAAAAAATAATGTTGGTTTACTTAAAAAGTGACTTAATTATGTACTTAATAAATTTGGATGACAGGTATTAAATAAAACTCTTAGTAGGTAATCATTCAGTGCACTCAGAAAGTGCACTGGAGACCATGCAACCTCTGAAAAGCATGAATGTTCCCAGGCACTGAAGTCATCCATGGACTTTTTCTTTTTACCACAAGGCTTAGTTCATGAGTTCACTTCGTACACTGGGAGTGACTTCCCAATAAGGCATAATTATTAGGAAGTTACTTCTCCTTCCATTTAGAGTTTATTGAAGTAGCAAAAATAAATTTCGTTTTAAAAGATCAATGCAAGCTAAGTAAGTTAACCATTTAAAAATGTTGTAGAACATTTCCAGAGTATTATCTTACAGAACCCCAGGGACCACTCTGTGGGCTTGTTTCAAAAACGAAGCAAAAGCAAAACAAAACAAAACTGAACTGGCTTCTCCAGAGATAGAATCTTGAACTTTTATCCAACTTAACACTCATTTCTAGCTGTGATTAAACACCACAGGCTTTTGTTTTTTGTCTTGAAACGTCCTATGCCATTAAGTTTGGCATGTTTTTGTTTTCAAGAAAGCCAGGCTGTCATTTTCCTTTGAAATAAATCAGAAAACAACTGGCAAAAGCATGAGGAAAGGTTGCTCCAGTAGCATTCACACCTGAATGGGAAAGAACAAGGTCCCTGAAATGTACACACAACTTCACCTCTGACCAAGTTGTTTGTTGTTGTGTTTGTAACAGTGGAGACATTTGCTTCTGGAAAATGGAAGCCATTTGTAGAACTATTTGCTATTATCTTAAGCTGGAAGACTTGTTTGATTTGAACAAGCAGGCACTTGTTTTAACTATGAAGTGACACAAAATCAATAAAAATGTAGAAATAGTGACAATTTTATAAGCTGGCTTTTGCTAAAATTGAACCCTGAAGTATTGGTTGATAGAATTGTTTGCAATAATTTTGAACACTTAAACATTTGTATATGTTCTGGGCTTACTGAAGTTGTGTGATTGTCTTTTCTTGGCAACTCAAAATGGCATTTGGTGTGTAAAGCCAATTATTTAAACATGGCCTAGATATTGTGTAACATGCAATGTGAGAGTGACCATAATGTGATTTCCTAGTCTTCAAAAAAGCTTCCTAAAAATTCCATTGTTCTGCTGCGATTATGCAAATGAGAAAAGATACAGGGTTTAGCTCCCATATCCCGTTTATTAGGTGATGGTAGAAATATGAAGGTTTAAAAAAAATGTCCGATGTCTATTTGTTTCTAATTTTCTTTCTGTTAATGTCACTGTAAATTTCAATGTCATATTCCCGCACCCTGCTGCCCCTAATCTGACAGTGTCAGAGGATCTATCTTCATTTTCTCACTCGTTTCATAATCTAATCCTCAGCTCTAACATGCAATTAGTGCCCTCTTCGCCCCCTGCATATCAAACAGGCAGACTGCTACAGCTTTCCCTGTGCAATCCGTTTAGTGAGGCCGCTGTAATGAATATGTACATTTAGAAGACCTCAGCGCAGAGGGTCACAGGCAATCAACCTTGAATTCAATTATGCGAGTCAAGGTTAATGACTCACTGCAGTGGTCAGAGGCATTCAGAATCCTGCAGATTAAATCAGCCTGTCAAAGCTGACAATGTAGAAAGGACAGAATTACTTGTGTGAGAAACAGGGAATCGTGCAAAGATAAAATGGTGTCACTCCTCAACGAAGATTACATGGAGTTCTCTGTGGCAAATCAGATTGTAAATCTCCTCTGGACTTGCAATATGATTAGTCTACATAAAGACGTTTCTAGATTGTAATACGGAGCTACTAATAAGACCTCCTGAACTCCACCTTCACTAGGTAACTTCGTTTTTTTTAAACCTCATCTTTAACATCTTCTGATTGTTTAGCCTGAAAGGTGAAATTATTATTTTTTTAGTTATTTTCATGAAGTGTGCCCTATGTGATCTTTTGGAACATAACCCAACATTTAATTGGTAGAAAAAATTAAAAATCTTTTTGCTGTTTTTTTTTCCTTTTTTAAAAAATACTCCATTTTCCCTTAGTTTTCTTTTATGCTCTTGTCTTGGTAATAGTAGAGCTAGCCAGGAAATAAAAATCAGAAATAGGTTAAAAAATAGTGAGGCTCATTAAAGGAAATGTCGTATGATTTAAAATAAATAAAAAGTATGTGGATGTTAAAATTTTATTGTAATTCATTTGCAGAACAAAAAAATATAAATTTGGCTCCAGAGATGAGCCAATTTTTGGTATGTGCTGAGATAGGCATGTGTTCCCCAAATTCCTGTGAGAGAGAAATTTTCCTCTTTCCATATTCTTGTTAGAGCAGAGTCCCTGATTTAGCTTCATTTCTAGCTGGAGAAACCCTGACCCGTGAATAATCATCAGCAACACATTTCTTGCATATTAAAAAAGGAATGCCCATATAATTTTACATTCCTTTAAATGACATATGTGTTCTTTAAATGTTAGGTTTTATTAATCCTTTGTGATTTTTAACAATATATGAAATTCAATAGGAAAGTTATTTTTCCTTCCTTTTCTATTTTCTTTCCCTTCTTTTTTCCTTCTTTTTGTGCCTTCCTTTTTGTGTTTATTGAGCACATACTATGTGCCTTGTTTGTGTTAATGCAGGATCAGGATGAATTATCTTAATTTGTAAGGAGCTCACAGTTAAGTGAAGAAAGAAGGATGTAACTAGCAAACTGGGTAACACAGTATGGCAGTAGAGGAACTGCAAAATACTATGTTGCAACAGAGGAGTAAAATACTATGCCAAATCCCAAGAAAGAGGCTGGGGATTCATTCCTGTGTGAGTGTGCATGCCAGCTCATGGACGTGGTATATTAGGAAATACGGCTCAAGCCCAAGGAAGAATTCACTGAGAAGGGAATATTTGAGTTGTGCTTTGAAGTATCAATAGGAGATTTCTAAGCACACAAATAGAGAAAGGCCTTCCAGACCCAGAGAACAACATAAGCGAATGCAAGATGTGTTTGTGATGGTAGCAAGTAATGCGAGCTGGTCAAGGCACACGGACAGCAGCAGGAGACAAGGGAAGAGGTCATCTGGTGCCCTGAGTCCCCCTGCTCTAGCATCAGTAAACCTCTTGGCAAATTTTGTCATAAAGCAAGACTCATTATCTAAACCAAATCATATCATTCTTTCCCATTAATCTTTTCAATACATCTGGGTTTGTTTTTTTTTAAGATTTTATTTATTTATTTGACAGAGAGAGATCACAAGTAGGCAGAGAGGCAGGCAGAGAGAGAGGAGGAAACCGGCTCCCTGCTGAGCAGAGAGCCCGATGCGGGGCTCGATCCCAGGACCCTGGGGTCATGACCTGAGATGAAGGCAGAGGCTTTAACCCACTGAGCCACCCAGGCGCCCCACATCTGGGTTTTTAATGTACTTGTTAAAGTAGACTTGTATTGCTGGTTATTTTGCATCCCGTAAGAAGTGCAGAGGTCTACTTCCCAGCCTCACACACGGAGAGACAGATTGGCGGAGAGGAGGACACATGGCCCTGCTTCTCTGTCTTCACTCTGGGGACTCACAGGGGACCAGCCTTGTGTCGACCAGAACACCAACCCACGTTCATGTGTTGAGCAAAGGGCTTTCTGGGTACATTTTAACCCCCGAAATGGATACATGTTCTTTTGTGGCTTTGAGCCTGGGCTCACCCCATCCCTCTGACTGGCACAGGGCCTGTTTTCCCTGCTCCTCTTTTCTGCCTTCAAGTCTTGAGTTCTCAGTCTCTGGGATGACCTTCCAAACCATGAGGCCAACTGTGAGCTCATCTGCTTCTGGCCTCGGAGCACTTGCTGCCTAGAACATGAATTTGGCCTATAAGCAGTGCTGAGGTGGCCTTTTTTCTCATTTGATTCTTGTCTCTTAATTACTGAGAGGATTATTGTTTAATCACTCATTTAAAGGTTGACCCCATAGCATGGCCCACACTGTTTGGTGCCCCTGGTTCCTCTTACTCGGTAATTTTTAATGCTTGTGGGGAGAAGGGAGGGTTGGAAATATGTGGGAGAAGCCTTTGCAGTCTTAATTCTTGGCTGACTGGGAGGTGCTAGAGGGATTACTGTCTGGTAATGGAAAAAAACAGCCTTGCAGTGAAGTGAGGATTGTTGCCACACTAAATTTTGATACAGCAAACTCTACCTTACCCCAGAGCCCTCACACATGACGTTGTCTGAACCAGAAGGTTCTCCCGTAATCTTCCTCTAACTGGTGACTCTTTATCATGCAGATAATAAGTTCATCCATTGTAGATATTCCACTCCGATTCCACACTGCACGGCTATCTTCTGATTCCTTTGTAGCACGTTTTTGTAGTTATTTCTTTGTTTTCTTATTTACTGTTAGACTTTTAGGTCCAGGAGAACAGGGACTTTTGTCTGGCCTTTCTCCATTCAACATCAAGACCAGTCATCAGCGCACGATTGGCACTCAGTAACTATTTGTTGAATAATTCTGCTTTTACACACAGGGTTTTCAGATTTAGCAAATGAGAATACAAAACACTCAGTTAAATTTGAATTTCAGAGGAAAAAAAGAAGATTAAAAAATTTAAGTATGTCCTAAATACTACATGGGGCATATTTATATTAAATATGTATATTAAAAAATGATTCATTGCTTATGGGAAATTCATATTTATCTGGGCATCCTATAGTTTACTTGACCAACTTATTTAAGTTATCAGTAGTCTGAGGGTACACACATACATTTTACATCTTTCTGTTTCTTCTACTGCCTCAGTTAGTGCCTTCCAAAAAGTAGGCACTCAAACATGTGCTGATGGTATTTGACTGAAATACATAACCATTTTGATATAATTGAGGATTAAATCTCTCAACTAATAGATTTCATAAGTGAAATCCCAGGGTAGTAAGTTTCCTTAGGGAAAAAATAAGAGTGAAAAATATTTTTTTCATTGGTTCTTTTTCTCTTGATGTGGTTTTTGGACTTACTTCCAGTAAAAATTTTCCCATTTCTTTAGTTAAAACAAAGCTTATAATTCAAAGAACTAATTACGTTATGAGACATTTTAGCTGCTAATCCCTAAACGAGCTCCATAAGTCACCATCATTTTAAATGAGTTTGATATTACTCATAGGACACTTTGTTCTAAAAGATTATTCTGAGTCATGCTGAAAAATGTCCTCTACACAGGATTCAAAGATGGTCAATGGCCAAGGAGCTGTCAGTGGTATGTGGGGACTGGGGTACTTTTCATTCAGTTCCATTAGAATTCCAAGCAAGAAAACAAATGGCCTGGAGCTGGTTTCATGAGCCACATAGCCTAGCTGGCAGAAATACCAAGAGGGCGAAAGCTAGGTTTCCAGCCCTGTGTTTGTCAGGGTCCAGCCATTGTTGGTGCCTGGGCTGCAGAGTGCTGCACCCTCTAGGCCCTTCCCTTGTAGGTGGATTTGTCTGAGGAATCAGGAACATTGGGAGGAAGACCCTGGCTTCAGGCTTGGAATACTGCAGGTCTTTTGGCAGGAGCAGTGGTAAAGTAAGTGTTTGCATGCATTTTTCTGCTGTACTCCCAATGGTAAATATAGCTGAAGGAGCAAACATACACTGGGTAGGAGAATGAAAGAAACCAAGGAAAGAAGAATGAAATTTGCCTAGCTCAAGAGATATGGGTTAAATTGGAGAGTCTGTTGAATGGTCTAGTATATGTCTATAAAAGGAACTGGAATTATATAATGCCAGAAATTGTTATTGTCTTTGTCATTATCAATATTCTTCTGATAATATGATCCCAAAGCACAAAATTAAAAAAAAATCATAGGATCTGAAATTTATTATTATTATTATTTTTTAAAAAGATTTTATTTATTTGAAATAGAGAGTGCACTTGAGAGCATGATGGGCAAGGGGAAGGGAAAGAAGAGGATCAGAGGGAAAGGGAGAAGCAGACTCCCTGCTCACATGGGGCTTAATCCTAAAACCCTGGGGTCATGACCTGAACCCAAGGCAGATGCTTAACTGACTGAGCTATCCAGTGCCCCGGGTTCCAAAATTTAACCTGCCTCTACCCAGACCATCCAAACAAAGGAATACCTATCTCTTTGAAAGTGTGTTGCTGTTTTGACTTAGTTTACATAGTTAAGAACAGTTAACATTTCAGATTTTTATATTCTTTATTCTGTACAAATAATATTTCCAGATTTAGTGCCTGTCCAATAAGCCAAAATTTTGAGGACAGTAGAGTGTAATTGCTACCAAGTTAGTTTCTGGTCGCACATGCTCCACTTTTATGATTCTTTGCAGTATCTTTGTGTTTTTCTTCTTTTCCCATATCTTTAATATTATTCACCCCAAATCATTTTTTTTCCTCCTTATTCTTCTCCTGATCCTCCCAGGATTTCAATTTTTCAAGAATGCCATCTGATTCTATTAAAAAGCAGACAATGAAACAAATGCTTCCAAGCCCGGCCTAGCCTGGGAGGTCTGGCCAACACGGATACCATGGGACTCAGAGGACACCCTTGTGATATATGGGTCACACGCCCCAATTTAATTTTAGATTATTTATGGTAAGTCAAGCTAGTCTGGAATTGACTACAATGTTCTTATTCCCCAGCTCCCTTCCTGATCAGTGGAGGTGATAGAGTTGGCTAGTTGAGTCTTTCCCAAATTGCGATTCTCTTTCCTCTGTTGCTGTGTGACTGATCTGTCCTTAATGGAAATGTGGGAGCTTCTTTTAATGATGATTGATATTGGTTTTCTGCTTATGCTGTTAGTATACAATTGCCTTTATAAGTAAGTTAAAACTTGTTTGATTTTTAAAAATCAAGCAGCTGATAATACAGAAGATAAATGGGTATGGCTAAGGTAGTAAAGTGGTTCAATGATGATCCAAGTTGGAGAAACACAGGGTGAAGTTCCACAGACTGGCTCCTTCAGAGGACACTGCACAGTTTTAGCCACTGATCAGTTTCAAATGGACTAGCAGAGTAGCCCTTGCTAGAAGAAAGGAAGCAATGGAATTTTCAGGATCCATTACTATATGAATTATGGATTAAATCAGTAAAGGTTCTGAGCTATAGATTGACATGATGCATCCTGTCAAAGGACCACTTATAAACTTGGAAGGTTCATTTATGATGTAACATGTCAAAAGCCCATTTATTAAAATCTCTAGGCCCTGGATTGATGATATTGTCTTTTCTCAAAATATATTTTAGCCTTAAGTGAAGGGAGGAGGAAAAAAAAGACAGCTTTCTTTTTAAAGTGACAGGAGACCATTGTAATAGTCCATGGTGAAGGCCTTCACTGAGCGGTGGCTTTGGGAATGGTTTGTAGAAATATTAATGGGCAGAATCAATAGACTTCAGTTGCCAACAGGGTTGTGTTCTGGCTTAAAGGCCTTTAAAAATGGGGCTTGACCTTGTTCATCCTTATATACCCTCAGGGCCTATAAGTGCATTTTGTGCACTTTTGGTATTCTCACAAATAAAGATTTTCAAAGGAAAAGAGTGCAAACCAGTTTTCTAAGGAGCCTCCTTATCATCAGCAAATGTTTATGTATATAACAATCTGCTTTATACATTTAAAAAGCTATAATAGAAAAATGCATATTGAACTATAATGATATTAAAGGTGAGAAATTGGCAGGTCGTTACAGTGAAATAAAAGTCATGAATACAAAGGGGTACCAGTGTTGCTAATTACATGGCATAACAGTCTTTGAAGCAAGTTCTGTATTGGGTTGATTCTTCTGGTAAATAGAAAAGATGTAAGGATTCACTCATTCATCCATCTGGTCTATAAATATTTATTGAATACATTGATTACGGTTTTATGGATCAGCAGTACCAAGCGTGAAGGTGGCCAGAACAGGTTGTGGACACTATTTCAGAAGCAAATGCTCTGCCCAGGAATTGCTAGCTAAGTGGATTGTTATTTACTGGTGCAGACAAATTAAAAACATAAATAACATTCCAGTGTCTAAATCTTTTCAATAAACACAAATTATGAGTTTTGTATATGTAAAACACAATCTCCCAGTGGAAAAACACTTTATTGATAATTTATGTTGTACCAAGTATGGGGCAACTGCTGAAGTCAAAACTATTTCCTAATTCTGTTTGCATTAATAGTGCCCCCTACTCTCACCATAGACAACCCAAATATATTTAGAGATTAACCTGTGGAAAAGAAAATAGTGTGTGTTTGGTCAACTCTCATTCATTCATTTCTAAATGGGTGGCTTTGGCATTGCATTCATGTGTTTGACTCCCAGTTTGATTCCACTTCTACTTTTGGGAATGGCAACAGGCAAAGGGGCTGCCCCTCATCCTACTCGCATGCTCTCTATGTGTGGCCAACACAGGCAAATGGCTGAAGCAAGGATGACTTGTCTTTGTTGGGCTGAGACTAGGTCACAAGGAGGAGTTGCCTTTGGCTCAAGCCCACTTCTTTCGTGCCAACTCATTAACCCTTTAGAAAGATTTTTTAATTTGAGTATAGTTGGCACAAAATATTACATTAGTTTCAGGTGTACAACTTGGTGATTTGACAACTTTATGCATTATGCTGTGTTCACAAGCTCCCATCTGTCCCTTTACCTCACCATTACAGTATCATTGACTGTATTCTTTATGCTCTGCTCTTTATTTCCATGACTTCTTCATTCCGTATCTGGAGGCCTGTATCTTCCTCTCTGCTTCACTCGTTTTGCCCAATCCTCTACCACTGTCCCTCTGGCACCCATCATTTGTCCTCTGTATTTATAGTTCTGATTCTGCTTTCTGTTTGTTTATTCATTTTCTTAGATTCCATTTATGAGTAGAGCCATATGGTATTTGTCTTTCTTAGTCTGACTTATTTCACTTAGCATAAAACTTTCTAGGTCTATCCTTGTCATCTCAAATGGCATGATTTCCTTCTTTTTATGGCTATGTGATATTCCAGTGTGTGTGTGTGTGTGTGTGCGTGTGTGCATGTGTGTGTGTGTGTGTGTGTGTGTGTCACATTTTCTTTATTCATTTCTCTTGAATGGAAACTTAGGTTGCTTCCATGTCTTGGCTATTGTAAATAATGCAGCAATAAACATAGAGTTGCATGTATCTTTTCACATTACGGTCTTCCTTTTCCTTGGATAAATAGCCAGTGGTGGAAATACTGGGTCATATGGTATTTCTATTTTTAATTTTCTGAGGAAACTCCATACTGTTTTCCACAGCAGCTGCACCAGTTTGTATTCCCACCAGCAGTGCACACGGTTCCTTTCTCTCCAGATCCTCACCAACACTTGTTGTTTCTTGTCTTTTTGCTTTTAGCCATTCTGGCAGGTATGAGGTGCCTGTGGTTTTGATTTGCATTTCATTGATGATGAGTGATGTTGATCATTTTTTCATGTGTCTGTTGGCTAATCCCACCTTTTGGATCCATTCTCTACCTAGCAGCCAGAAAGATACTAAAAACAAAACAAAACAACAACAACAAAACCCATGCAAGTGGAATCATATCACCATTCTATGGAAACATTACAATGCATTCAGGAGAAATGCTGCCTCTACCACGGCTGATCCTGCATCCTTTTTCCTCAGTGTACCTCAGCCACATTAGTCTTTATTCTGTCCCTTATACTCCCTAAGCTCCCTTGCTTATGTTTTGCATAAGAATTTTTTCCCTGATTTGAGGCCTGGTGGGCTCCTAATGACCCTTCAGATCTTGGCTAGGGAAGCTGTACTTGATCAACCAGTGTGAAGTAGACTATCTGCATTTGCCCATGGCTAATACCACTAATAATATTCTATATCTTTCTACATAACATTTATCATAATTTGCTATGTCTTTATTTATATTTTTGTTTATTTGTCTCTAGTCTAAAGTCCATAAGGAAAGGTGAAATGTCTCTTTTGTTGACCACTGAATAATTAGAACAGAGTACATATCTGACATATAGGAGATAATCAACAATTTTATGTTGAAAACGTTAACTATAAATATTTGTTCATTTAAATTCAACAATCCTGTTTTTATTGAGGTATAAACTTTAGGTACACAGTTGTGTCTCTGTGAACTTAGGGATTGTGAAAGTTCAGGGTACAGTTTGTGGTCAGAGAAGGTATTTTGTCTGCACCCCTGAAATTGCGTTATGTGTGCGAGTCATGTAGTATAGGCCATGAGTGGTCTTTGGATCTGACGTTTTTCTCTGTTACTTTTATCACTATTGGAAGACAGTCTGAGCCTGCTTGGAATTAATATCTCCTATGTTAGAGACACAGTGACCTTGTTTGCTCCCAAGTCCTTGAATATGTACTGCCTTTATGAGCCATCTGTTTTCATCTGGAACCCTGGCAGATACTGGATGTGAACATGTGTGGCAAGATTAGTATGAGTTGAATAAAGTTTAATAAAGAGCTCAAAGTAGACTGATTTTAAATTAAACCTTGGGCCAGAGCAGGAGAAGGAGTCTTTGCAATTGCCATATGGTCCAGCCTAGCTCCCTTTTTGAGGGGCTCCAAGGAAGTTTGAGGTTCCCTTTGTTGTGGTTCCCTTGATTCCTACTTGGCCTTAAGGTTTGGGCTCAAGACATAAAAAGGAGAAAAAAAACATAGAATATAGAGAGAAATCTAGGAGTGGGTCCTCAGATTCCCATAAATGATACTGCTTTTACCATTTTTAAGAGAATTAAATACAGTAACAGCTTGTAACCTGTTTACATATTCCATTGAATTCTTTATCCTCTAGTACCAGGACCCCCAAGCTCCCTTGATTTTAACTCATGATGTTCTCTTCTGCATGGCAGAATGGGGGATGAGCACAGGAAGACCTGAGCCCCCATTAGAAGTTGAGAGTATATACTACAGCATTAATTGCTACGTTGCTCATCCCTCTGGTCTTATTTCCAAAAGGAGCATATGTGTAGGCTTTAGATTTGGATGGACACTCCTCACCTGTTATAGAGGAAATGTTTATGCTCCTTAAAATTCACATGTCAAGGCCCTAAATCTCAATGTGATGGGAAGTAAGTAGGTTTGGATGAGCTCACAATGGTAGACCCCTCCTGAATGAGATTAGTGCCCTTATAAGGGACAAGCATGCTCTCCCTCTCTTTCTCTCTCTCTCTCTATCTCTCTCTCTCTCCCTCTTTCTACCATGTGAGGATACAACAAGAAGGCAGCAATCCCAACCAGGAAGGAGGTCATCATTAGAATCTACCCATGTTCTTAGAATGCCAGGCTGGCACCTTGATCTTAGAATTCCAGCCTCCAAAACTGTGAGAAATAACTTTCTTTTTTTTAATGAGCCACCCAGTCTAATGTATTTTGTTCTATCAGCTAGAACTAAGATATTATTTCTGTTCTTCTCTTACCAACTCCTGGAGCTAGTATTCTGGCTGGCGAACTCTTACTCATCTTTCAGATCTAATTAAAAAGCCATCTCAAGACTTTTAATGCCACTGCTCAAAAGGGTGGCCCACCCATTATCCCTTTAGTCTTTAAACATTCATTGTTCTCAAGCCCCACCTTCCAACTGCCACTGCAGCACTGGGACTCTTTTCCTGAGGATTTATTCTGGGACTAGATTCTGCTCTATTCACAGGCAAGACAGTTGAAGTGTTGGGGAACTAATGCCCCTTGGGAGCAGTACTCCAGTAATGCCCGATAGGATCTGGTGTACAAATACCCCAGTCCCCTTATCCCTTCAGTGGGATAACATTGAGGTGCATGTTCAACACTAGATCTCAGAGTTCTCAGCAAAATTAAGTGCTATCTACTCATACTAGTAATCTGATAGCACATCCTTTTTAGCACACCTTTCCTCCCAGGCTAACTTTCCTACTACCTGCCTAGTGTTTACTTGATTTCTTTTCAAAGAATAAGGAGAAGAATTTATTTCTGTGTTATTAGCATGGAGCACTGTGCAGGGTGCACAATAGGTATTAATTATTGAATGAACAAAGGATAGAAAATTATTAGCTCCTTGAAGCAGTAGCTTGCCTGACACTTTCTTATTTGATTCCATAACAAACACTGTTGGTCCCCTACTCACATCCCCTTGGATCTCTTTTTTATTATTTCTCTGTACCTCTCTCTTGACTTCATCCAATGACTAGAATCTGTAACTCTTCTGTGAAAGTCTACCCTTGGGCTACTGGAGTCAGAAAGCTGAAAGTGTCTGTGAGTTTATAGCTCAGCATCAGGGACTCATTTATAGGAAAGCAAGAGGGTCCATATGCATATGGCCACACAACTTTTGGTTCTGTGAGGTTAGAGGTACTGGTTCCCAGACAAAGAATGCTTCCTCCAACACAGTGATAATTCCATTTACAATAAAGCTATGCTTGTCACCTGGTCATTTTGGGCTCCTTGTGATAGTAGAAAAGAAAGGAGCTACCATACTGGTAGGAGTAACTGACCCTGAACATCATGATGATGTAGGGTTGCTGCTACATAATGGGGGAAATTCTAGGGATCCACTGGACTTAGTCTTGATGATCCCATGGTTATTTTAACTATAAATGGGCAATTATAGCAACCATGGCCCAATATGAGAGTTGTATCTGGGCTCAGATCTCTCAGGGATGAACATCTGGTTAATTCCACCAGGCTAGCTCCTTACACAAACAGCAGTACTAGCTAATGATAAAGAAGATTTAGAGTGGGTGATAGAGGAATGAGATCATGAATACCAGTGAAGAATTTGAGATCAATTGCAGCAATGGGCTTTTACTCATCTGACGAACTCTCCTCTTGTAAGTTTTCCCCCTAGAAATTCTGACCACCCATCATTTTGAAGGAATTATAACAGTATGACATGAACATAATGTGAGATGTAAGTGAATCTAAGCAATTATATCACTTTAGATCCCTTTTCCATTTCTGTGTGCTTTTACCCTGGCTTTGGTATATATTTGCCTCCTGTGTCCCTCATCTCTGCCCTTCCGCTGTAGCGTACTGGAGTTTCTTTTCCTGTAAGCACAGAGAGCTATAAATGCCGGAGAGTTTAGGCTGCTTTGTAGTGGCTTTGGTCAATGGCTAGAAGTGATAGGAGTTTTAGAGCTTAGATCCCTTTCCTCAGATTGAGACAACTCCAAGGCTTAATCTATACAGAAGAGTTTTTTTTTTTTAATTTAGTTGTTTTTCAGTGTTCCAAAATTCATTGTTTATGCACCACACCCAGTGCTCCATGCAATACATGCCCTCCTTAATACCCACCGCCAGGCTCAACCAACCCCCCACTCGCCTCCCCTTCCAAACCCTCAGTTTGTTTCTCAGAGTCCACAGTCTCTCATGGTTTGTCTCTTCCTCTGATTTCCCCCAACTCACTTCTCCTCTCCATCTCCCCATGTCCTCCGTGTTATTCCTTATGCTCCACAAGTAAGTGAAACCATATGATAATTGACTCTGCTTGACTTATTTCGCTCAGCATAATATCCTCCAGTCCCGTCCATGTTGATACAAAAGTTGGGTATTCATCCTTTCTGATGGAGGCATAATACTCCATTGTATTTATGTACCATATCTTCTTTATCCATTCATCTTTTGAAGGGCATCTTGGCTCTTTCTACAGTTTGGCGACTGTGGTCATTGCTGCTATGAACATTGGGATACAGGTGGCCCTGCTTTTCACTATATCTGTATCTTTGGGGTAAATACCCAGTAGTGCAATTGCAGGGTCATAGGGTAGCTTTATTTTTAATTTCTTAAGGAATGTCCACACTGTTTTCCAAAGTGGCTACACCAACTTGCATTTCCATCAACAGTGTAAGAGGGTTCACCTTTCTCCACATCCTCTCCAACACTTGTTGTTTCCTGTCTTATTGATTTTGGCCATTCTAACTGGTGTAAGGTAGTATCTCAAGGTGGTTTTGACTTGAATTTCCCTGATGGCTAGTGATGATGAACATTTTTTTCATGTGTCTGTTAGCCATTTGTATGTCTTCTTTGGAGAAGTGTCTGTTCATGTCTTCTGCCCATTTTTTGATGTGATTATCTGTTTTGTGTGTGTTGAGTTTGAGGAGTTCTTTATAGATCTTGGATATCAACCCTTCGTCTCTAGTGTCATTTGCGAATATCTTCTCCCATTCCATGGGTTTCCTCTTTGTTTTGTTGACTGTTTCTTTTGCTGTGCAGAAACTTTTGATCTTGATGAAGTCCCAAAAGTTCATTTTCACTTTTGTTTCCTTTGCCTCTGGAGACATGTCTTGAAAGAAGTTGCTGTGGCCAATGTCGAAGAGGTTATTGCCTATGTTCTCTTCTAGGATTTTGATAGCTTCCTGCCTCACATTGAGGTCTTTTATTCATTTCAAGTTTATCTTTTACATACCAGAGTTTTATTTTAGGATCAGAGAACTTCACTTAAAATCCCCTTTTGGTGAAAAGAAGGGCCATCTGTACCCCAATGTTTATAGCAGCAATGGCCACGGTCGCCAAACTGTGGAAAGAACCAAGATGCCCTTCCAT